>PNEQ01107502.1:34794-70226 GCA_003012365.1 Medauroidea extradentata | reverse complement strand
ACTAGATGAAACAGCGACGAAAACGCAGGAGAACATAGTAGTTTTTGTCAGACGAGCCAGTCACAACATTTCAGTAGATAACATCTGCTCGTGACGTCAAGCGGACAGAAAGTGAAAACTGTGTTGACTACAGGTAATTCGGCTTTATTTTCCTTTACTATTGTTCTTCTTCTTTCACTCTTGGTTTTCTGGAACCACATAGACCTTCACCGGCATTATATATCCAATATATAGCTCAATCATTTAATCCCATTACAAAAATCTGTCAAAGACATAAACAAAAAGAAGTTACCACCATAACTGATAAGCCTGCTTTCCTCTAGGTGGGTGCAACTTAATCATAAAGGTTAATTAAAACCGTTTTTCGTACGTCTAAGAGTAGGAAATAAATTAGAATTTATACTATTCTTGTTCTATCTTCTAACAATTTGGATCTATAACAATAAAACTTGTGATAATAAAATTATTAATATTAAATTGGCATTCTATCTGTCCTGCAGTTCTTGACATACTGTATATATATGCAAATATTAGAAATTATGCGGCCATAATCTTCAAGATTAGGAGGTATATATTACGGAACATGACATGATCCAACAACTTTAAAATCATTTTACCTTACTTAATACTAAATGGAGTAAACTTTTCAAAATGATCCTCAGGTACTTCATGCCATAAAAAAAAATTCGAAGGACAACCGTTTTTAAACTGGATACGAGACGAACAAAATACATAAAACCTAAGTCGCTGTATTTGGTGCTATACGTTCGTATGGAGTTAGATAAAATTTTGTTTAATCGTTCTTGTAGATATTTCAAGTGCTAAACTTTTGTTTCAAATTCCACCCTTGTATACATGTTAACACAGTGTGAACAAAATACTTACGAGTCGTGTCACTTTACTTCGAATTGTATGTGTACCGCGTTTGATGAAATTCTGAAAAATAATAATAATAATAATAATAATAATTAAAAAACGTTATTCATATATATTGTGTGATCTTAAAATGTTTAAGTTATCAACGTTTAGATAATAATAAAACGGCATAAATAAAATAAATAATAAAATCATTTTACTAAGTACTGTATGAGAAAAATGGTTCCCTAGATATTTTCTGTAATTATGTTGTCAAATGGCCGATATTTAGAACATACGAACAGAACATGAACAAAATCCTAAAAGCCAAGTCACCTGGCTAAGTACTATATAATGAATTGCGAGTATGAAGTAGTTCGAAAAAAAAAAAAACCTTCCTTAGAACACTCGTGCAATCACAATATGTTCAAGTAGGCTCCAGTTTTAAAATTCGAATATGGAATAAACAAAAAAAAAAAAAAAAAAAAAAAAAAAAAAAAAAAAAAAAAAAAAAAAAAAAATCACCGTCAAGTCAACTTAATAAGTATTATATGTGTACCAATTTTGATGAAATTCTGCCAAATATAACCTTAAATAAGTCATAATATCCTTAGAATATATATGACCACCGTTTTTAAAATATAAACATAGGATGGACAAAGTACACAAAAAATAAGTCAGTTTACTAAGTAATATAGGTCTATATGTACCCAGTTTACAATTCGTAAAAAAACTTTCTGATTTTATATTATGCTAAACATAAACAATGGCCACCTTTTTCAAAATTTTACCGTAAGATGAACGAAATACTCAAAAGTCACAACAACTTACTAACAAGATGTGTAGATATTAAATTCTGAAAATTGTTTTCTGAGATGTCATATTATGCTAAAAATAAAAAATTGCCGTTATTATAAAAATATAAACCCAGAATTGATTAATTACACAACGGTAAAGTCAGTTTACTAAGTAGTAAATTTGTATTAAGATTACTAAAGTTGGAAAGAAATATTTCTACACATATGTCCAATTACGCTAAATATATAAAAATTACTGCCTGCCGTTTTGAAATCATTAATACAAAGTGAACGAAAAAGATAAAAGTCAAGTCTACTTACCAAGCAGTATACGTGTACCAAGAATAATAACAATCGGAAAAATATTTCCATAGGTATGACAAACTATGCTAAAAAAGTTTTAAAAAAATAAACGGCCGCATTTATGAAAATATAAGCACAGGATGAACAATATGTGCAAATGTAAATTCAGCTTAGTAAATAATATGTGTGTACAAAATTTGATGAAATTCAGAAATAATAATTCCTGGGATGTCATACTAAACTTAAAAAAATGGCCGCCGGTTTGAAAATGAAACTAAGGATGAACTAGATACATAAAAGTCCAGTTAGCTTAGTAATTTGGTATATGTATACAGAGTTTGATGAAATTCTATACAATACTTCCTAAGACATGACATATTATGACACAAATTTAAATGTGGCCGCCATTTTGAAAGTATATATATATATATATATATATATATATATATATATATATATATATATATATATATATATATAATATTAGCGAAATACATAAAAGTCAATTTATCTTACTAGGTTATATGTACCAAGTTTGATGAAATTCTAAAATACGGTTCTTTATGTGGCTAGAATAATAAAAAATATTAAAACGGCCACAATTTTGAAAATATGAACAGAGCATAAACGAAACATCCAAACGTCAAGTCAGATACATGTACAAAGTTAGATGAAATTTGGCTCACTGGTACGAAAGTTTTAGGGGACGCACGCACGCACACACACACAAGAATGGGATTTCGTAAGCCTACTTTATTTTTCGAAATGTAGGCTAAAATTGGACTTGTGATAAAAATAATTTACTATTAATGTGGCAAAGTTAAATGTAATTATTTAAAGACAAGCATTATGGAGAAACAAATTAATTTTATATGCAACGAAGTAAGTGCAGTTTTTCTTAACGAATATTGTCTAAAGAAAAAATTACTAACAATAAATAGAACTATATCAAATATTGTAGATATTTGCCTTAAATTTTTAAAGCATTTCTTTGCTGTAAAGCAAGTTCTCTTTATTTCCTCAAAGATATGTAAAGGAAACGAGCATACTACACGTGCCGATGAGGGCGGACGAGTCGAGTGGAGATACGGCGAAACCTCACAATCAGAAAGTTTCAGATTACCATGACCGCGATAACACGCCTTTAATTAGTACAATTAACAGATTATTTCTATTTGGTTGTGGCAAGACTTGGGCAAACTGCCAGCCTGCAACTGTTGTCATGTGCTTCACTTCTTCCCCTCCTCCCACCCCTTTTTTTTTAAACCGGTAATAAATTCAATGTCTTCGTCGCCTTTTATATTACCAAGGGCGACCAGAGGACGAACAACCAATACATTTCTGTCAAGAGATAACCAACTTGCGCACATTACATGTTACAGAACACAATGGACCCCTTGCATAAAAACGGAATTCAGATAAATGTACGATTTATCTAAGAACCACTAAATCCTATAACTTGCAAATGAATGGCTCCATCTATTTTATTTCCGAAGGGTATTTTGTATATAGTTTTCTTCAACCTTTTATTTGCTTAGTTAACATCGTTAGTAAGCTCTTACCACATAATTTTTCTTACAATGTAACCTAACCGAAAAATTATATGCATTAAATAGTATAGGAGCTGGAGTAATTTTTTAAATGTTGTGTATTTATTATCAGGCCTACTCATATTCATTAGTAGGTTATGAGCCGAATGCTTATAGTTGGGGTCAAGTAAAACTTCAAGTTTGACTTTACTATCATTTACAGCGTAACATAAGGGTACACATAAAACTCCGTATTTGTTTTTCAATAAATGCTGTCAAAACCAATAGTATAGACCAACTTAAGCTAGACTTAAAACAACCATTCATTCGGCCCTAGGCTACAGCATGACTTGTTTCAAATTAAATGTGTGACTATAAAGTTAAGGCAAACTTATATTATTTTCAGTTTTTTTTTTTTTTTGTAAAGTCTACCGTGCATGACAGCATTTGATTCACGAGAATAAATAGTTTGCCGGCAGAATTCACACTTGTGTTTGTGCAACGAGGTACAAAACACCATTTATTGTTCGACATGTTGACGAAATGGTTACCTCCAGCACCGTTAACCTAAGCGTCCCCTCATATTGCCTGGTGCTGTCACTTCGATGGATGGCTTGCGACGTCAGACGGCGGCCATGCTGTGACGTAGTGTTTCCGCGGAAGTTTAAAAGCGTAATTTTTCAAATGACTAAAATGGTGTGAAATCGAATGCAAAAAAAAAAAAAAAAGAAAGCTTTATGATGCCTTATTTTTTCTTGCTTCTTTTATTTGATTACTTACTGAAAATTACTTAACGGGCCCATTATTTCTCAACTGTTGACTTATTTAAAGTGATTAAATGTCTTTTCAAATAATCTTCGATATGTATTGAACCCAGTGGGTTATTGTTGTGCTTTTCACGTTCAAGAGACACCAGTAAAGCAGTCTAAAAAATGTTTCAAGGGTTTTTCAAAATTCTGTCTCTTAGGAAGTGAAAGATCTGGAATGTGTTTTAGACAAAGTTTCTATATATATATATCGAACCCATCGAGTTATTCAGTTTATTTTTGCTTCATTCAGGTTGATGATTAGATAAGTGGCCGCAAAAAGGTTTTATTATTTATTTATTTTTTAAATTCGAACTCTCAGTACTGTACGACTGTTATATTTGATTTTTTAATGAATGATCGATTTTGCTTTGACTGAATGAGTTTTAGAGATTTTCCCTTCAATTGGATATTTGAACAAATATTTAAGGTTTGAAATTAAGATATTTGGAAATTTGACTCATAAAGGGGTGAAAAGTCATAAAATTTGTTTTCTATCAGCCGATGGTACTTATCTAACCAGTAGAGATATTGAGGTGGTGTTCGAGTCATAATTATGCTTACGTAAGTACCTAAAAAAATGCAAGTTTGTTATTTTATAAGGTAACTTAATTAATAAGACGACTTAGTTTGTGAACTTTCAAGGCAGACGATCCGAAAAGCAAGTACGACCGGTGAGAAATAATTTATTCAGGAGTTTCGTTCTATAGTTCTATAGAAATGTGGTGTTGTACGACCTATATGAGCCCAGGAAATTAATATTTTATTTTTTAAATTAGTTTTTAAGAATAATTTCGACGTTATGTGGTGCAGTTGTTTGTAGCTCCGATCAAATTTTCGGGAATTTCTGGGCTCAAGTTCTTTTAAAGGCTGTACAAATGTGCAAGTCTGGCACACAAAAACTGCAAGGAAGATGAAATTAGTAGAATTTGGATGCAGTTCAAAAGTGGTGAAAATGTATTATGCAGTCCACTATCTACTGAAGTTCCTCGACAGCCTCTGCCCACATATACCATCTCACTAACCTCAAGGTTGGGGCACCAAATACGTTTATATTTCAGCTAAACATTATCCCGCCAAAACTCCTTAATGACACTTAACTTCACGTGAAGGTTTTGAAAAAACATATGTTATTTAGGACACCATAGGTTGTGCTCGGGGGAAATCAGTTTTAATACCACGTAAACTACGTATTTCATTCGATAACCTTCCTACATTAAAGAGTCTGTAGTTACCCCACAACGTCAACTTTGCTGTGACAAAATTCGCGTGGACAGCTACAGCTACTTATCCAGATGAAGAGTTCACTCAACTAGCAGAAAGCCCGGTTCACACTAGCCATAATCCAGTATATAATTCCGTACCCAATTCAGTACAAGTAGCACTGCGACAGTGTGTACGCAACTACGCTGGTTTCAGACAGAATTCCGTACATAATTTCACAGATACAGCCCGTCCTATTTTTCATCGTAGTGTATATTCACGCGCATGAGCAATGCACGCTTTCAGCTACGGCGCTTGCGAAGTATGCAAGCGGCGTTGCCAATGAGATTTTAATAGAAATACAATTCTTGTTTCCTGCTAAACAATGTCTGCTGGAGTTATCAAAACCTAAAAGTTACAAGATAGTGTAACTTATGTGAGAGGCACATCCGTTCATTGTTTGTGAAATAGTTTTCGGGAATTCTACAGTCATACTTTATGGATTATAGCAACCAACATCACGAACATATTATTCTTCTTTGTGTACCAAAAGTTGTTAGTAAACAGTGACAGTGTGTACGCAACAGAGAAGTTTTGCTACTTAATTCTGGTATAAAATCACAATCGAAGTTTATGAACAGAGATACGTAAGGAATTGAGTAGAGAATTAAGTATAGTGTGATCCGGGCTTAACACTTGACTGAACTGCCTATCTGGAGTACAAAGAGGTTTTCCAATCTGCTCTAAGTAATACTCGCGAGCCAAGCCACGGGCGCACTGCTAGCATACACATATGAAATCTGACGATTGCTTCGTTAAATGCTGTGGTGTGGACGATATTAGATTCTTTTCCCGTGTAAGACATTGCGACAGGAAATTACTATGATATTAAACACGCACATATTTTAGGAAGCTGGAAGATTATTTCCATTTATATTTGAAGTATACAACTTCTATACCGTTCAACCGATCATCATGAAAATTGGTGTACAAACCATTCACACGATTGCAATGAATATTTCGTCACGCATGCACCCGCGAAGGTATCTGACGAAACGAAGTTACCGGGATCAGGGTGAAAATTACCAGGGACAGGTTGGATCAGAACGGAGGTCCCAAAATAGAAAATTATGCGACCGAAGTCACAGGCACAGCTATGTATGATAATTTAGGAGTCTGTTTTTTCGTCTTTCTTTTACGTTTGCGGTTTGGATGCCTTCTGCATAACACCATTCAATTATTTTGCGTACGGATGTTATTTTAATTAACTAAATCAACGCGTTTCTCTATACCTATGCTGGATTACGGCCGTACTTTTACAAGTTGAATGTCGGCGATTATGGAATAGAGTTTATGATTAAGCAGAAAAAAATCAGAAACAAAAGTGGTCAATGGTTGCTATCGTACAAGGAGTTAATGTGAAAAAAAGGAATGCAATTATTTGCAAAAAAATAAAAGTTTTTTTTTTTGCGTTTTTCGCGACGTGAAAAATCACGTGTTCTCAAAAACAACTATATATGACGTCAAAGTCATTTCGTGCGTCTGTATCGCATATTGTGATTCCATCGCCAGAAACCTTTGGTAAAGTTTCGATCCTTACTGTTCTGCTCATTTGTGCGAGAAAAACAGTAAAAGAGTGATTATTATACAGAAATATGCAAAAGCCACACTCTTTCTCTCTCGCGCAAAATTATATATATATATATATATATATATATATATATATATATATATATATATATATATATATATACACATACATATATATGTGTGTGTGAGTGTGTGTGTGTGTGCCCAAACTTCGATAGGTAATTACTCATGAAAGAGTTAATAGAAAATATATTGGTATTGAGCTCTTTCTATACAAAGAGAATATTAAGAAAAATGTACGCGCTATTGAAATTCTAATTTAAAAATTACAGCTACGGAAAATACCTTTAAACAGCATGGAGTAAAATTACCATTCTGTTCAAAGTATCTAACGTTACTGAGATCTTCAACTTGTGAATAAATCCTTCATAAAAAATAATACAAATATGCACCTTCAAAAATAATAAAATTGTTTTGTCGCTGGGAAGTGTTCCAACTATGTTTAACTAGCTTTTACATAATTAATCAGACTTCAAAGTTTGTGAATTAAATTTTGCTTTATCCTGTTTATAGTGATTTTATACACTGGGAACTTGAGAGGTCAAGGAGCAAAAGAAAAATAATATATAATGTACATGAACACGGGTTCCTAAAAAAAAACAGGCACAACATCTAAATTATGGGATGCTGGGGGGGGGGGGGAAGCCACGGGGCCATTGCTTTCCGCAAAGATAACGAAGTTATTTATAATTAATATAAAAATGCCGAAATTTTCGTAACTAGAATTTCGTTATCGATTAGATCAATCCATGAAAATCGCTCGATGGCCAACGCAAGATTTCACCTTCCAAACCTTCTTTCAATCTGGAGTAGCCGCCATTTTGATGTCTGTGGAAAATCCCTAACACTCGGTCAGCGTTTGATTGGCTAGCACCATAAAAGCAAAACGAACAGATACAGTAACAAATATACCGCATGACGCGAAAAGCGTTCAAAGTTCTGTGATTAGCCACATAATTGTGCATGCCGGGAGACTTTATTGTCGCCATTTAAATTTAAACACACTGAGATGACTTAAAGGTCGTTAAAACTGAACAAACAATCTTATTACATGATAATAGACGGGTTTAAAAATATTCATTTAAATCGTACAAAGAGCTCAGGGCTATTGTTCGTCATGTGGCGAATCTCCGTATTCAATCCAACTATGACAGCTTTCGTCCTTAAAAAAATACAAATTAAATTAAATGACAATATGCAAGAGTTTCACTACGCAGTATTATGTATACAACAAGAGCCACGATTTGATGACGAAAATATTTTTGCAACATTCGGTTTCGATGCGTCATGTGCACATCTGCAGCTCTGCTACATCGTCTGTGATTTGATGATTTTACCCTCACTTGCTTTGGCAAACTACAGACGTACGGAGTCACAATAATTAGATATAACTGTTTTTCGCGAAAAGAATTTTGCCCCGCTTTACTTCAGTGCTTTACGTGCACATCATGCAATTCTGCTTCATTGTTGTTGGCAGCGTGTCTATGTGAAGAGCCGTATCTCGTTTGACTGAGCCAATTACAATAACGTTTTTGAAACACCTCACCTCTGTGATTTGCCGGTAGAATCCCAAAAGTCGTGACAGTTACAATATCCAATCACTGACCATGAAGAAGAACTGCAGATGTGCATGTAAGACACCGAAACAAAGTGGGGCAAAATTCTTTTCGCGAAAAAATCGTGGCCCTATATATAAAAATTCATGAGAAGTTTTCTTTCTCATGTGCATGGTTTATTCTTTACATCATTTGGAACAGAAAATACCAAATACAATGTGGTTACCTGGTTAAATTAATATCAGCAGTTGTACTACGTCTAAGTTTTCTTACGGCGAACATTTCACACGAGATGGCGTGACAAATCTACACAATTCCCTAGACACTTGACACACAGAGAAAAAGGTTTGGTTGATTCAACCGTATATATGTTTGTATATGACCAAACAAGTGCATGTAACAGTTGAACCAAGCAAATATTTGGTTGCCTGGCAAGTATAGTTACCCCAAAAGGATGGTTTATTCCAGTTAAATATACATTTTGTTAAAACAACAAAGCCAATACTTGGCGCGTTTCATATGTTGTTTAGTCAACAAAACTTTTGTTGGATCAAAAACATACTTGTTTGGCTATATACAAACATGTATTTCTGTGCAGGTGCAATTTGTCTGCGACTGCGTTGATGCTCGAATGCAACCAAAATTCTATACTAACATAGCACTGATTTACTTCTGGAATAATTTTTTTTAATTTTAATCTTCATGTTTCAATGTTTCAAATTGCACTGAAAGAACACATGTATATATATTTTTGCTCCAAATTATGTACATGTGGTTCTTGGTGAAGGTAGCACTTTTGAAAACCAACTTGTCTAGAATAATAATTTTAAAATATGATTTATTGTGGTCTTCGACGTTAACTTTTGAGTAAAAAACAATCTATACTATACACTTTGAAAGTTACTAAGGTAGCTTTGGTTAAACTAAAAAGTGACAGAAAACAATAGACTGAAGATCTCGGGAGTAAATAACTATGCCCCACATTGTTAGACAGCCGATGTAAAATAAATTATATCCGTAAAATTTAAAAGAAATACTTATTTTCAAAGTACGCGCGTCTTTTATTTTAAACCACATAGTAAATTATAAATTTATATAACGATTTTGTCCATACTTGACATACTTTATTATACCTTAACTGAAAACTGCGGGAATGATGGTTATCAATATTTCACCCCGAGAAAGGTTAATTCTACTACAGGTTAGAAAGATCAATGTTATAAGTTTGTCACAGGGAAAATTTCTGCCACTTGAGCGCTGGTATCGGTAATACACCAAACCGACCAATCACAGAGCTTTCCTGAATTTTAAGTTACAATAAGTTGATAATTTAAAACGTGAAATCGGATTCTTTTCACTTGAAAACTAAACTAAATGACTTCTATCATTTCCAAGATTATTTAAATTTCATTTTACTACGGTTTCGTATTTATCTGGTACATTAGCGATTGCAGCGAAACAAGTGGCAGAATTTTCCCTGTGCCAAACTCTCCCATAGTAAAACGTATTTTATTTATGACCTGTTGTTGAATTAACCTTAACCCGAGGTCTTCAATTACCAGGAAAGAAAACGGAACTCGGAATTCAAAAGTAGTTCGTTTATCTGGAAATACCTATATTAAGGAAGAAGGCCTGTGTATGAGTGACGCATAAAATATTGAAATAAAATGACAAAAGAATAAAAGTTCAAGGTTACGTGACACATTCGATACTGAGCGATCTTTCACAGACGACGAAAAACTACCAAAGTTAATCAACAAACAGATACTGGTGTTCACTCTCAACTTCCGTAAACAGGTTTGACAGCTAACTTATTACTACTACTATCAAATGATATTGATACTGGATTCAAGCAAAATTAAATTTCCCTTCCTACAGCCAGTCTAATCATAAGAAGCGATGAGAATGAAGCTTGATCATTGCAAATAATTGCACTTGCATTCTTCAGAAAAGGTAATGAAACACTTGAAGGTTGCCTACCATTAAATCACCCAAGGAGAATATGACCCACAACATCCCTCAAGAGAGGGCAAACAGAACAGTTCAATGTTTGTTGGCTTGGCCAAACAAATGAAAATTTTACACTCTGCTAAGTAAACACGTTCAATAACAATTTCAGATTGTGTTATTTCTAGAATACTGCATTAGTTTTGCAAACAGCCTTTGCTGCTAGGAAAAAAAAAAACATCTACTGTCCATGACTAATTGCAGGGGAAGATTAAGGAATCAAAAATTAATTATTCTTAGGGTAACGTGCAGAAATAAAATTGCGTGAACGTATCGTATGCGATAGATTAAGAGCTTTTAGAACCATCCACTGAACATATAAGATCACTGAACATGGGCTAACATGTTTATGATGTGCACCTGAGTTACGGTGATACTGTAAACTGGACAGCAGAAAAATTTATAAATTTTAAAAATAAATCTTTGATCATGACAATCAACTCAGAAATCTCACGTACTCGTGTACACGTGAGATAATTTTCCAATTGCGTCAATTTTTTTATTTTAATTGTTTAAGGGCTTGGGCCCGAGTTTCTCGGCTTTCGAGAGAATTATATTTTTAAATCCATACGAGAGTCAATATCGTAAAGTTGCTTCGTAACTTTGTTGTAAATTTGGTTTTACTATGCAATGTAATTTTTCGAGGCAAACTGTATGATGAGTACAGCTAATTTATCAATTAAAATTAAATTTCGTTAATTTACTAACTAGCAACTATTTTGCTGTCTTCTGACTCGACGAAATTAGAGTATGCAGTTTAAATCAGTCATAACAAAGTTACGAAGCGATTTTATGTATCGGCTCCCATTTATGTTTTAAAAAATAATTGTTAAATGCGAAGAAACTCGGGCCCATGCTCTTAAACTAGTCCTTGAGGACTAAGGACCAACGTGGTATTCCCACTTGCATGGAAAAAATTCATAACTCCCGCGCCACCTTGTCATATTTGCAAAAGGCCACTCACTGTAGCAGCAGCCAATGTACAAGTAGATGAGGATACAGTTTACACAGGACTATCAAGTCCAGCCGTTAAAAAGTCGTATGGGGATGATATTAGAGGATTAGTATCAGTGTTGCCAGAACTGCCAGTATTCCGATTAAACATACAATAATTACTTTATCCAAGCACACAAGAAACGCTTGTATTTTAACTAATATACGAAAATTATTATAAAGAAGATTTTCTCTTACCATAGCGTAACTAAATGATGCGTCTTATGCCACGATCACTACTACTCGACCACAACTAGTCCCGCGGGAAAAAAAATGCGAACTATCGCTGTATAGCACCACGCTTCTTACCCTCATGGGAGGACTAGTTGTCGTGGTCGAGTAGTATGTCTCCACTGACCGGATGCCATGAACTAATGCAGCGCAGTACATGTCCCCTCCCTGTGACGTGTCTACCTACTACTAGCGCCACGCTTCTTACCCTCACGGGAGGACTAGTTGTCGTTACATGTCTACCTACTACTAGCGCCACGCTTCTTCTCCTTACGGGAGGACTAGTTGCCGTGACATGTCTACCTACTACTTGCGCCACGCTTCTTTCCCTCACGGAAGGACTAGTTGTCGTGGTCGAGTATTATGTCTCCACTGACCGGGTGCCATGAACTAATGTCAGGCGCAGTCCAGGTCCCCTCCCTGTGACGTGTCTACCTACTACTAGCGCCACGCTTCTTCCCCTCACGGGAGGACAAGTTGTCGTTACATGTCTACCTACTACTAGCGCCACGCTTCTTCTCCTTATGGGAGGACAAGTTGTCGTTACATGTCTACCTACTACTAGCGCCACGCTTCTTCTCCTTACGGGAGGACTAGTTGCCGTTACATGTTTACCTACTACTAGCGCCACGCTTCTTTCTCTCACGGGAGGACTAGTTGTCGTGGTCGAGTAGTATGTCTCCACTGACCAGATGCCATGAACTAATGTCAGGCGCAGTACATGTCCCCTCCCTGTGACGTGTCTACCTACTACTAGCGCCACGCTTCTTACCCTCACAGGAGGACTAGTTGCCGTTACATGTCTACCTACTACTAGCGCTACGCATCTTACCCTCACGGGAGGACTAGTTGTCGTTACATGCCTACCTACTACTAGCGCCACGCTTCTTTACCTCACAGGAGGACTAGTTGTCGTTACATGTCTACCTACTACTAGCGCCACGCTTCTTACCCCCACGGGAGGACTAGTTGTCGTTACATGTCTACCTACTACTAGCGCCACGCTTCTTCTCCTCACGGGAGGACTAGTTGCCGTTACATGTTTACCTACTACTTGCGCCACGCTTCTTTCCCTCACGGGAGGACTAGTTGTCGTGGTCGAGTAGTATGTCTCCACTGACCGGATGCCATGAACTAATGCAGCGCAGTACATGACCCCTCCCTGTGACGTGTCTACCTACTACTAGCGCCACGCTTCTTACCCTCACGGGAGGACTAGTTGTCGTTACATGTCTACCTACTACTAGCGCTATGCTTCTTCTCCTTATGGGAGGACTAGTTGCCGTTACATGTCTACCTACTACTAGCCCCACGTTTCTTTACCTCACGGGAGGACTAGTTGTCATGACATGTCTACATACTGCTAGCGCTATGCGTCTTCCCCTCACAGGAGGACTAGTTGTCATGACATGTCTACCTACTACTAGCGCCACACTTCTTCTCCTCACGGGAGGACTAGTTACCGTTACATGTGTACCTACTACTAGTGCCACGCTTCTTTCCCTCACGGGAGGACTAGTTGTCGTTACATGTCTACCTACTACTAGCGCCACGCTTCTTCTCCTTACGGGAGGACTAGTTGCCGTTACATGTTTACCTACTACTTGCGCCACGCTTCTTTCTCTCACGGGAGGACTAGTTGTCGTGGTCGAGTTGTATGTCTTCACTGACCGGATGCCATGAACTAATGTCAGGCGCAGTACAGGTCCCCTCCCTGTGACGTGTCTACCTACTACTAGCGCCACGTTACTTTACCTCACGGGAGGTCTAGTTGTCGTGACATGTCTACATACTTCTAGCGCTATGCTTCTTCCCCTCACAGGAGGACTAGTTGTCATGACATGTTTACCTACTACTAGCGCCACACTTCTTCTCCTCACGGGAGGACTAGTTGTCGTGGTCGAGTATTATGTCTCCACTGACCGGGTGCCATGAACTAATGTCAGGCGCAGTACATGTCCCCTCCCTTGACGTGTCTACCTACTACTAGGGCCACGCTTCTTTACCTCACGGGAGGACTAGTTGTCATGACATGTCTACCTACTACTAGCGCCACACTTCTTCTCCTCACGGGAGGACTAGTTACCGTTACATGTCTACCTACTACTAGTGCCACGCTTCTTTACCTCACGGGAGGACTAGTTGTCATGACGTGCCTGCCTACTACTAGCGCCACGCTTCTTCTCCTCATGGGAGGACTAGTTACCGTTACATGTGTACCTACTACTAGCGCCATGCTTCTTTCCCTCACAGGAGGACTAGTTGTCATGACATGTCTACCTACTACTAGCGCCACGCTTCTTCTCCTCACGGGAGGACTAGTTACCGTTACATGTGTACCTACTACTAGCGCCATGCTTCTTTCCCTCACGGGAGGACTAGTTGTCGTGGTCAAGTATTATGTCTCCACTGACAGGGTGTCATGAACTAATGTCAAGCGCAGTACATGTCCCCTCCCTTGATGTGTCTACCTACTACTAGTGCCACGCTTCTTTACCTCACGGGAGGACCAGTTGTCATGACATGTCTACCTACTACTAGCGCCACGCTTCTTCTCCTCACGGGAGGACTAGTTACCGTTACATAAGTACCTACTACTAGCGCCATGCTTCTTTCCCTCACGGGAGGACTAGTTGTCATGACATGTCTACCTACTACTAGCGCCACGCTTCTTCTCCTCACGGGAGGACTAGTTACCGTTACATGTGTACCTACTACTAGCGCCATGCTTCTTTCACTCACGGGAGGACTAGTTGTCGTGGTCGAGTATTATGTCTCCACTGACCGGGTGCCATGAACTAATGTCAGGCGCAGTACATGTCCCCTCCCTTGACGTGTCTACCTACTACTAGTGCCACGCTTCATTACCTCACAAGGGGACTAGTTGTCATGACATGTCTACCTACTACTAGCGCCGCGCTTCTTTCCCTCAAGGGAGGACTAGTTCTCGTGGTCGTAACTCTCATCTGGTAACACCGACCAGGATACCACATCCCGGATGCAGACTTATTGTCGGTCGATCGTAGAAATCTGCCTGCCCCGAAGGATGAAACGGAATGAGGCATTGTGAAGGAGAATCGCAGGAATGAAGGGGCAATGGCGACTCAAGATTCCTGAGAAAACCCACTACAAACGACATCGTGCGCACAGTTATGATTACCAAGTACCTCGCCTGGTGGACAGGCTATCGACGAGGGCAGTGCAATCAGGTCAATAGCTGCACAAGACAAGGGCCTCAGAGATTCTCCCCAACTGCACTGAAGTATGACAATATAACGCTATGTATCGGGGGAATCGGGGTCTATCTCCTACAAGTCTTCCAGCCGTCACCATCTCGCCAGAATGGTCCTGGGTTGAAATCCATGACGTGCCGCCGTCCGTCGATAGCCGACACAGTCATCATCAGCCTCCGGCATCATGCTAACGGTGAGGTCTAAGGTGTCCAAAGGGTCAGCCATCATAGAGTAGAACTAGTAATTATTTAAACAGCCGCTCCCCTCTAACCAAAATTATATAGTACAACGTGTAGTATTTTGTAACTAACTTATGTAGAGTATTACTGACTACGCTGCGAAGACCGGCTCCCGTAGGTAGTTGCTACAAGTTTACAATTTTATGTTAGCAAGATAACTCTTCTCTGCAAACAAGCATCAAACATTCAAGATTCCCTGACATAACAGTTGTATACACCAGGAGGGTGACCACCCCTTTTTAATTGTTACGGGTGGAGGCATTAAGGGGTATGGACAGGTACGATATCAGCGGACAACTGGAATACTCAACCGTCAATGAAATCTGAACTACTCATCAAAATTCTATGATTTTTTTTTTTGTTTGCGAGTAGATATTTTATCAACGGTCGTTTATTTATACAGCACTATGCGGTAGTATGCTTTACTTTCAAGTATAAAATTATCACTTTTTAAAAAATAAGGTCTTTAAACCACTGAATCAACAAAAATTAAAAGCCGTAGTTTTTTTTTTAGTATTTAATATGATAATATCTAGGCCTCTATAATAACCTACTTTAAAAAATACTAGTGTTTTCATTTGAATAATAATTTTAACATCCGTAAACCTCTCGCGCAAAAATTTTCGGATACGCAAATTATTTTCAAATCAAAATACAAGTATTTTGAAATTCTGTTATTATAGACGCCTAGATATTATCATATTAAAAATTATACAAATTAATATTTTCCGTTTTTTGTAGATGTTGTGGTTTCAAGCCCTTATTTTTTCTAAAAAACAGTTTTTAATTTTTTTTTTTACTTGAAAGTAAAGCATACTACCGCATAGTGCTACACAAATAAACGTCCGCTGATAAAATATCTACTCGATAAAAAATTTTCATCGAATTTTGATGAGTAGTTCAGATTTTATTGACGATTGAGCATTCAGTCGCCTGCTCGACATCGAACGTTTCCATACCCCTTAATACTAGTTTGCACTTGTGTTAATGTTGCGCAATCACATATCACATTAAAACCAAATAATTGTAATTACATTTCAGTTTATTTCCATGTTTTGCAAACGTACCTTTCAAATTTATGATGTTCAGCTGGGTCAGTAAGTGTACAAAGCATGTTCTATTTATTTATTTATTTTTTTTATAATTACTAACCTAACGAAGTTTTTCAATTTGTTTGCGTAACAGCTTGCACATAAGTAAACAGGAAAATAAGGATTGTAAGCTACAGTTCACACGATATTTTCCTCCTCAGATTGGGTAACTACTATGAGACACGGCCGGCGTGCAATCCCAGCCGGCTGCGCTATTCAAATATGAATTACTGAGGGAGGGGGGAGAGAAGGGGTGCAGAGGGGGTAATGGGAGTACTCCGAGGAAGTCTGGGCGAGTAACATCCTCAGGTACTTTCATGGAGTTAGGAGTATACAGCAGATGGCATGTCGGAACTTCCTTGAAGTCGACGATTTATGCCAGTTTTGCGCGAACAATGCGTTATTGTAGCCCAACACGAACAACTCTCAGAAGTGTCTCTGAATATTTCTTGCAATGGGACAGAATAACGAACTGTACTACTGTGCACATTAGCAATTGCAATATTATGTCGTTCATAGAAATCTTAGAATGAGACTAAGAAAAGAACAAACAAGCGAAAAACGAAAAAGAAAACAAGCCTACTGTCGTTTGGCTGTAGTCAACACATCCATAAACCAAAAGTACAGAACATGATAGATCCCATAAAGGTTTAGTCAACAACAAATAAAATAAACATCATAACATAAAAATCTAACACATCCCTACGATACTGAAATTTAATAAAAAAATAATTTATATTTAGTTAAAATAAACTGTAAATAGTACAGCTTTAACTATCCCGAGTTGGTAATACCTTGGAAAACCACATAATTTATCCATGATGAAATATATTGGAACTAAGCCAGAAAAAAAAATTTTAATATTGTGCCTCCAACTAGCTCAAAATTTAGTTTTATAAATGCAGTAGGGATGAAAATCGTTCCTCAGTACTACTGAGATTAACTTCAAGTCCTAATAGGAAAAGGGAAAATTAAGGAATGTCCGTTACTGGCGAAAAAATGCACATCGCGGCACATTTTTAAAAAATTCCCGCAGCTTTTGGTCAAAACATTTAGTCAGTGACGTGCTAGAAGCGAAAATTTGTCCACAAACGTCAGTTCACAATGGAAGGTCTTTACTCACGAACATTCTTCAGTCATGGCGCCATCTTGTTTGTCGAGACGCTAGTTCTTTAATACCAAAATGAATTATAAGTTGGAAATTGTCGGGTATCTTCAATAACACCATCGATTTCACGGCTGGGCCTCTAGAAATAATCTACAAAAAAATTATAATGGCGCTGGCTACAAAAATATTTGCCGGCGAACGAAATTAATCCGTCCATCTCATCATTGAACCCAGCAGAGAGAAAATCTCCACCCACGTATACGATTATTGCCGCATTCAGAGCATCGCGCCAGGCCGTTCGGCCTCTCTGCGTCGGAGATTATGCGCGAGACTCTAATAAAAAAAATTAAAACAAATAAATCAAATCGTGGTAACGAGCTAAACGTAAAACAATACTAAACCCGAAAATTAAGAACATTAATTACAAAAGCCTGCAAAAAATAAGTAATAAATGGATGTGCCCAATCAAAATAAACTCCAAAGAGAAACAAATGAAACTATTGGCGGCATTCATATTTGAACCATTTTATGCATAAAAGAACCAAGCGCCATTGTGATGCAAATGAGAAAATTTAGGTTCAATGTTAAACACCTGCATTTAATTACAATTGTATGCATGACAAAATTACAGAACACGTTTCCGTACAAGGACATATAAATTATCAATGTATTTAAGTTTTAAATTCATGTATTTGCTACTAATTTCAGAACAATAAAATATCGTGCTTGGTTCCTTTATGCATAATATGGTTCAAGTTAGCCTAATGAACTTAAATTTAGGAATTACAACTATTTCAACTTTAATTATTATCATTTAATTGCTTTTAAAATCAAAAGAAAACTTTATAATAAATAATAGATAAAGAGCACCAATACCAAAATCCTTCTATAGCTAAATTCTATGAGATAAATGTGAAATTTTCCTGTTCAGGTAATCGCATTTTCTTGCCTGCTGGGCAATCAACATGTTTGCTTTGAGGTTTCAAGGCCAGCATTAATTAAGTTGATTTCAAAGTTTGCTCATCAACACGAAGATAACCCAAGAGCTCAGAAGGGGTGTAAGGGTGTTGAACTTATGGCTTTTGTTGCTACGTGCGATGAAATGCGATAGAATTGTGTAACATGCCAGTCCTGCTTCTGAGAGAATATTTACATGTCTAATACACACGTGGTAACCACGATAAAATATTCTTTACCTTTGATGGTATAGTACTAAAATAACAAACTAAATCGTTATATAAATAAAGCCAAAAAGTTTCGGGAAACACTACGGAAAAACTGAAGTACACTATCATAGATAATAATTTTTAACTACGTGGTCGAATATTTTGTCTAGGTGAAGTAGTAATTTGACGTAATCTCCTGCCCCGTAACTAAATGTACGAAATTTTGACGTCATAAACAGTTAATTACAGCGGTAAAATGTTTGCTTATGGCGTTGAAAAAAACTGTTCTATTAGATGTCCGTTTCATACTTTTTCAATGCTGGCATTCAAAAACTTTTTGACTTCTCTGCATTGCGTTCAGTTTTAATTTGCATACTCAGCCAACTTAAAATATATTTTTATTGCTTGATGAGGATGTGCTAAATAAGATATAATTTTTTTTATTTTCACAAATTAAAATATATTTAGTTTCCGCGTTTAGCTGGAATGACTCGTATTTTGTAGAACGCCCGTGCTGCTGTTTATTTGTGCCAAACACAGGATTTTTTTTTATTTATAAAACAAAATATTTCATATTACAATTTCATTCAAAGAAATTATTTTGTGATACATTGCCATTCTGTGAAACTAACGACACTTCTACACGGTTCGCTGAAGATGATTTAAACAGACAATTATTTTTAGTTTTTAATGAATACTGTACGCCAGAGAAGTTTTTTTACGAATGTAAATATCTCAAATAATATTTAATGGGACGGGTTGAAAAATATTTCAAGACAATGTTCAGTCATACGCTGCAGGAACAAATGTACGCGTTTCACAAAGTGGTATTTCGTTCGTCCAAAAAATTATTTTGCTTGATTTAACCTTGTTTTTATAGTAATAGTTGTAATATTTTGGGTGCAAAAATAAAAATATGCTAATCATTTGGAAATTATTGATACAAAACCATTAAGGTTCAAGCTATTTACATTTGGGTTAAATCACTGTGGCGATTATGTATGTATGAGTAATATTGGTCTAAAATAATTATAGTCTGTCTCGTATAAGAATTCCACTTTTTGACAGTTGTGTTTGCATTTATTTTGTGAGTTGTTTCCATGAAATAAGCAGTGTTTTCCTCTGCCACAAGTAACTTTTGCACAAGCACACGTAGTTGTGTCTCAAACTGTGCAATTTATCAAAATTAAAAGTAATTTCCTGCAGAAATTGGTACACACGATAGCCTTCAAAACTGTCAAAAAATATAATTCTTTCGTGAGACAGACTATATGTCCTAAATCACTATTATATACGTAACATGTACGCCCACCAACGCCATGTGGCGTGACATGTTCAATTTAAAATGAACGGAAATACACTGGCACTGCACGATTATGCGGAAGAATACGATTATAAATGATTCAGGGATAATGTGAGCATTGTTGACGCCCTAATAACTATTTTTCCTTCTCAGATAATTTACAGTTTTCTGTCGCTTATTAAAACAGAAAAAACAATCTAAGCTACAACCAAAGTGCATAGATTGTATCCTAGTCAAAGTTACAGCCTGAAGTAACAATAAATACTACGTATTTTTCAATTATTATTCCAGACAAGACGGTCTTCAAAAGTCCTTACTTTACCACTAACGACCTATATATGAGTTTCTGCTTCACTTTTCATTCCTAACAATTGACTGTCGACTGTAAATAAATAACTTCCCAATATGCAGCGCTTGGGTGATAAATTCTATTTTTAAAAGAAGTGATATCTTTGTTATAGTCACAGAACCGATCGTTCACTAACAGTTTGGCTCTAGTTTGGTGAAACGGAGAAAAAGTTGAAATTTTCAACCCTGCTGAAATCACATTGAATAGACTACATTGGAAAAAAAATATTATATTGTAAACACCTTCTGAAAGTTAGTTATGTTTTAGAAAAATATAAAAGTTGACACTTTTTTTAAACCAGCCGTTTGTGTAAGTTTTTTATATTTTTTGTTCAATCTACCACACCCACCAGGAATCGTGACAAACAAATTTTTATATAGCGCTACAGAAGCGGGGAAGTTATCGGAAATTGTTACCTGACAATGTTCAATGCACGACTTCACAGCAGCGAGAGAAATGAGTAGTTCAACGAGGTGGTGTACGTGTTTGACCAGCAGTTATCGACAACCCTTAAGGGGCCCGCCTACCTGCCATGAAATTTGTGATGCAGAGGTTCAGGAGAACCGTTTTTTCACAGAAAATATTAGTCGTGAGATTGTGTGTTTGACATATAAAATATATGTATTAAGGTACCTTACACTAAGGGTAAATGGTTTCAGTTCTATCAGTTTCTTAAGTAATTAGAAAATAGGGTCTTAAAATTCCAAATTAGTGCCTTTTCCGGCTTGTGTAATGTCGTTATTTTTTGTTATTTTTATTTAAAACTATTTAACCTTAGTAGATCTATCCTTTAACTTTCGATCCCGTGATTGTACATTGTAACAACTGAAATTTTTGAGAAAATCTTGTTCTCTTAATAAGAGTCCTGCGCAAATATGCAGCCAGTGTTGTGAAAAATTGAAGAATTCGCGACACCGAGCCGAGAGGACAACAGAGAGAGCGAGAGACAACCTCATTCACAACAGGGGTTGACCCAATCCCGCTTTGTGGGGGAAAACTCGACGTCCAGGTGGTCGAACAGCCTCTAAGGCACTATGTAGGCGGGCCCCTTAAGGTGGGTTTAAAATACAAAATTTAAGCGTTGATAATTAATGCAGTAAGCGTTCGTCACACACCCAAAAATAGGTGTTAAGTAAAACAGTTCTAAACAAAATCGTTAAGTTTTAACTATGGACCCGAAAATTTCGCGAAGACGTTAGATTTTAAAATCTTGTACACGTTCAATATTTTTGCGATTGGGTCAAGCATACTTGAGGACTGTGAACCAATAGGAGACCTGAATGAAAACACACACAGACTTCCGCGCTACCTTGTCACATGTCCAACTGGCCACTCACTGGAGCAACAAACAATGTACAAGTAGCTGAGGACATAGTGTACACAGGACTGTGGAGTCCAGCAGGATTGAAGTAGAATCTGCACATCTTCCGGGTGTCTAGTCATTATTCCAGCCAATGGAAACTAGCGACAGTAGTGCCATCAGAAGGTGGTGATGCGAGCTACACATATGTCAGCAAATTACTGTTTGACAGGTTTTTTTCAAACTATTGTGTTCTGTATTTTCATTCAGACAGGGATCGGTGAAAACGGACGAATAACTGATACGTCTAGCTTTGTTAACAGATTTAACCGTTGGTGCTACTGTAGATGGATTATGCTTCAACCTGATTGGCTGCTTCCCCGGGACTTTTACTTAAGATATAAATTTTAACTGTTTCATTTAACGCTTAAATAAACCCCGCCCACGCACACGGCCTGCTAAGGTATACTGTAAATCATAGCATTAAACAACTCCACGTTCAGATTTTCTGTATACGTCATGACTAGGGACAGGAATTTTTGTTGAAAAGATTTTTGCCTCACTTTGTTTCAGTACCTTACGTGCACGCCTCCAGCTCAACTTCATGGCTATTGGCGAGAGTTTTTTGTGCAGAGTTGGTATTAATTTGACTTTTCCGATCAGTAGGGTTAGGAATATTTCGCGAGTTCAACGGCCGTAATGCTATAATCCATTATCCTGTATACCGAAGCCCTGCCATTTGTCCATTACCTGCTACTCATTCAGACAGCAGACAATGAGCGAATAGACGGGGCTTGAGTATGTATAGGACATTGGATTCTAGCACGCAGGTTATTGAACTCGCGAATTTTTCCTAGCCCTACCAATCAGTACACGGATAACAGCGACACATCGCGTCTGTGATTTGTGGGTTTAACCTCAAGACGCTGGGTGTTACGGCATCCAATCACTGACCACAAAGCCGAGATGCAGGTGCGCACGTAAGGCACTGAAAGTGCTGCAAAAGTCTTTTCGCGAAATTTCCTATCTCTAGTCAAGACGCATAAGTGAATGCTTAATTTTCTGCTGTAAGTCCACCCTTACACACAGTACACTATGCTGCGTGGGTTCTGCGATATTTTCGCGATTGGTCGTGCTCTTGTGTAGCTGACCCGTGTACTAGAAGTCCCAGATTTCATCACGCCTGCCAACTGTACTGGAGCGTGGAGAGAGGGGTGATGTTTTATCCCCGTATTTTCCTGTCCCTCTTCCAGGAAAATTGTTTTATTTATCTTTTCCTCAATATGTATTTGTTTGGCGGGAAACTGTTGGCCAGTACTAACATAATGCAAATTAAACCATCTTGTGCAATATTTTTATGTACTTCTCATAGCTACATATGTTAAGAACCGTTTCTCAACCGCTACACTTTTGTTTGTCCATTTACATTTGAATAGAGCAATTTTTTTTACATCGCTTCAGTGCAGAACGTGACATACATATTTGTAGACGTATTATTATTACGATGTTCTTAATATATGAAAGCACTTTACAAATACTAAATAATGTAAACCTTAAAGCTCGGTTTCAGTCGCCATATTTAATTTTATTATTTTTCGCTTTTTTGGAATGCTGAGAAGAAAAATGTTAAATCAGCGACTATATCACAAATTTTATTTACCTTGAGCTACAGTACAAGCATGGCAATAGAGCTAGTAATGTATAGTTAGGTCGCAATTTGTCGGGAATATAAAAAATTTTGCCACACACATTGCGGCGTAATTATATGTTAGTAACTAAATCGCAAGGTCTGTACTGTAGCGAAATGTAAATAGAATTTGAGGTATAATCGCATATTTAACATTATTCTTCATAGAATTAAAAAAATACTAAAAATAATAAAATTCAATATTGTGACTGAAAACCAAGCCTTAAGGCGAGCGAAAATTCAGATCCAAAATTTACCTACTATTTCTTCCAGGAAAAATAGTTGATAACTAACATGGAACAAAAATTATAGTAATGAATCGCATCAATTAATGAGATCAGCCCTTCAAATTTGAAGATATTCATGTGTAGTCTGAAGATAGTTTGGATGTCTTGAGGTTCTCTAGACAAGATTTGTTGTTTCCCGTTGTCTTCTGAAGATTAAGGCACTAGGCAACCAAGCAGAGGATAGAATATTATATTATTTTTTATACGGTAATATAAAATTTGTGCATAGAAAAGGTATTACAAATAATAGTTCTTGATCTACTTTGAGCATTGCTCCAGTTGGAGATCTTTTGCAAAAACCTTACATCATCGCTGACGGTTAGAAAACATGATAATTATAACAGATACAATGCGCTTACAACAAATACACTGTTCATATAACAAATACAATATTCTTACAAGGACAAAAGATGGAGAGTCTGAATTATGAGAAAAATATTATAGGCCTATAAAATGTGCGTTTGTAAAACTGATAGTGATTATTCTATAAATATGAAAATTATGCAAAAACAACAACAATAAAGCATATGTGATTACAAAAGATGCAGAGTCAAAATATTTACTTATATATTTATATGTGGTCTTAGCGTATGTAAACTGGGTAAATTGTTACTGAGTTTTATGAAAAACATGAAAATTATGACAACATCAATAACAACGTACTTACTAGGACAAAGACACAGTGCCAAAATATGTAAATATATACTTATATATAGGCATAGTTTACGTACCTAAATTGGGTTAATTGTTACTGACTAAAAACATGAAAATTATGACAACTATAACAAAGCACTTACTAGGACAAAGAGACAGAGCCAAAATATGTAAATATCTACTTATATGTAGGCTTAGCTTATGTACCTAAACTGGGTTGAATGTTACTGATTTGACAAAAAACATGAAAATTATGACAGAGCAACAATAATAAAGCACTTGCAAAGACAAAGATACATATTAAAACTTTGTATGCTATATGTATTGTAATACCATAGGCTGAATGGCAGCGCAGGTAGTATAGTGTAATTATAAACAGCACTAAAATCTAGAACACTATTGTACTTAATGAAAGTTATAATCACATCGGCCTTACACAGTTTAAGATAGTTATCAACTTAATGCTGGACAATAACGTATAGAAATCATAAAGCAAGTAATTTTTTTGTTAGCGAATAACATAAAAACTTATGAGAACTACACAATGGAATCCTCACACAGGTATCTATTAGCTCGTAAGGCAAATGAAACAATATTGTCAAAACATTTAACTGCTAGTGTGAGAGAAACACTGCCTATCTTAAGGAAAGGTTAGGTTAACAATATATAGATTACATCAGTTGTGTCCTCCTATGCTATATAATGTAATAGAGTAGGCTGATGATTACGGTTGATGCAGTTTCTGTTACAGATCAAAGAAAAGACTCAGCAGAGTGACAAGAGAGTAAGAGTTGTTTGGAAGTTACTTTAGGCACAAAGAGATACTAAGCAAATTTTAAGCTTATTTTGAGCTAAATTTTAGGCTCTTATTTGAATCATTGAGCATATGGTCTTCAAATTTCTAATATGTTAGTACATGCCGATACTTTTTGAAGTAGCTCCTGCTTTAATGACTTCTGGAACTTGTGGATATTCTTCGAGTCTCGGACAGCTAGTGGTAGCTCATTATAAAGCATGCTGCCTTGGAAAGTGTGGAGATCCAGGCGTACCAACCAGTCATCATTACAACTGCGCCCTGTTTTTACAAGGAAACTGAAAGATCATTCGAAACTAACTTTGTACCACTTCTTGCATATCAAAACATGCACAGATATTATTTTCTTCCTTGCCATACTCAATGCAGGTTGAATACCCGAGTAGTAAAGTCGACGTGTTTCTATCTTGCAACAAGCTTGTCCTACATTTTTAAAACTTGAATCAATCTTTTTGTGACAATCTGTTAAGTTTGAATCAAGTCCGAATCAATCTAACTAATTTACACATGGAAAACTTGCACCGAGCCTGTCACGGCAAGCTTTTGCCACGTATGCTCCAGCCAGATTGTAAAAAGCTTATAGAAACAAGCTTGTTGCAAGCTTGACTTGCAGGCCTCCATACTTATACCAACAATATTGTTTTTTCTTAATATTTTACACGAATTCGGTATTTCGTCTTTGATTTTTAAGTTTACTAATTTGGAATTGAATGGGGAATTTGGAAGAGGGACCAAGTCCAATTTTTGAGCAATTTCAAGTTATGCGAGATTCCGACTGTCCAAAGCATTCTCATGGCTGTCACCAACAAAAGAAACCAAGTCCTATACAAGAAATACGTTAAAAGGACTAGTCCATGACTGTGCCAATAGCAACGAGCTATATAGTAAACATAGAGAGGCGGAAACAGCAATCTCCAAGGCTCTGAGGTGAAGCCCAATTGAACGTGGTATTTTGACCCTAGATAAAATGGCGGTCTCTTATATCCGGTCGAGAGACGAGAGCGATTATGCTAATTTAAACACTATTACAGTATAATATATTACAATAATTATTGGCATTTTTCCTGTGTTTAGCGGGAATATAGTGGAGCTATAAAGTTACGGATTTTATGCGAATATATGACAGAATTTTCAACATAATGTTCGCCACACTGCTGTTCGCCATGTTTACTGGGGTCAAAATAGTCGTTCAGTTGGGCTTCACTTTGAAAGCGTTTCCGCCCCTCTATGTTAACTATATAGCTCGTTGGCCAATGGCGCATTAATTTGTTTATGATTTACGTGATTATTGTTGAAGAATCAGTTTTCATGTGGTTTAGTAGTTTTTTCACTAACGTATACTAAGGTTCTAATAATCTGCACCAAGGACATTATGATTTATCTGATAGTGTGATACATAACAATGTTTTATTAGTATAAGGCACTGTGTGGTGTTGTGTTTACATATCATGTTTCTATGTATCATATTATTAGTTTTTCACTAGAATACACCAACATTGCACTAATATCTACTCAAGACATTATGTTTTATGTGCCATGGTTAGAAAGAACGTTACTTTTTTTTTAAAGGTACCAAGGCCAATAACATTATTAATTTCTAAACCATAAAAGACAAAAGTTTTTCTATGTCAATTATATTTCATTTTATTCCACACACACACACTATAATTTCAAGATATACATTTTTGATAACCTGTTTTACTCTCAGATCCACAATAATAAGTTTTTTGTTGTTTCCTAACAATCTACTCACTTGGACTTGATCCGTTTTGCAAATTCCTGATTCAATGGTATTAACAAACTCTAACGTTTCTTGCTCCTGACGAACCTGCGACCATTGTCTTACAATTTAGACACGTTTACCACGAGGCCATGATGTACACACAAGAACTGTTCGACTGTGATTCATCATTAAAGAACGATATTTATTTTTTGATATGCTGAAGTTTCCAACTTTCCAAAGAACAGCATCGTTGAAAGGATAAAATTTTGCTTTATTTTGATATAATATTGTTAGAGTTTTTTTCGGAAACTAATATATAAAATTATATACCTTGGTATTGTATTTGGTAATTTACAAACATATGTACACAATACTGAGAATATAACATTCTCGAATAATCTCGATGGACACTCACAGCAAATTTAAAGAACAAGACTACTGTGTCAAATTTGAGGGCAATGCAAGCTTATCGAAATATTGATTGATGTTCGCAGTTAGTCACACGAGCACTCTCGCTAATAGTAATGTAAGCAATGTACGTAAGTCAAATTTCTAGTGAAATTCAAACTTTATGCTAGCTTGAATCAAGATTTGCAAGCCAAATTAAAGTTAAATGGATGCTTGCTACAATCTTGATTCAAACTTGCAGCAAGTCTCGTAAGCAAGCTTGCAAGTCAGGTCAAATCCACGTAAAACAAATGCTTGCCAACAGCGTGATTCAAGTTTGCAGCAAGTCTGGTAAATAAACTATAACTCAAATGAAATAAGCTTGCTACAAGTTTGATTCAGGCTTGCAGGAAGTCGCTATGTGAGTCAAATTTAAGTAAAATGTAAGCTTGCCGCATGCTTTATTCAGACTCGAAAAAAGTCGCATGAACAAACGTGCTGTACAAGTCATATTTAAGTGAAAAGCTAGCTCGCTGTACGTGCCAGAATTGTATAATTTATTTCATATTTTGACGCATATATATACGATTTAATAATATATTAAATACTTTCATACAAACACTTATTATGTGGAATAAAAGTGCCTGGCTATCGAACAGCAGAACAACGCTCATGAAGAAAATATCATGCAGCATACATCGTAATAGTGTGTTTTTAGTTGACTTGAATGAAATTGCTTGACTCGAGGTTACCACGGAAAGTTAAATTGGAAAGCCTTAATCAAGCCTACAGCAAGCTCTCCAAAGTCAAGTCTTTTCAAGGTACTTAAAAACTAGGCTTTAGGTCGGGTTTAGAAACTACGCGAGTACGCAAGGCTGTAACGTAAGGGTTCACCAACTTTTAACTCCTTGCGTTTCACCGCCTTGTATATCGACAGTTTGTTTGGAGAAAACATTCGAAACTAGTATAACTTGTATTTAGAAGGCTGTGATTCCATCAATTCATTACATACTTTTTTTTGTGATTGTTAAGAAAGCGTCTTCAAATACACGGTGCTTATATTTATTTGGTTACTATTTCAAAATACCGAAACAGACGAATATTTAGAAAACAAATATGAGTGACGAAAACGTAATTGTAACGGAAAAATACAGAGGGAAACTTTCTGTTGCCTATCCGAAATTTTGAGTGGTAGTGTTGGTTACTTCGTGTCACTTGCGATGTTTGTAAACGACTGAAAAACAGTTGCGTTGCGTTTCTAGCGTTCTTGCGTTGTTGTGTAGTTTATAAACGCGGCCTTAAACGAGCTTGAATTAAGCTTCTTTCATTAAGGTTGCTCAGTAAGTGAAAATTAAGTGAAGTGAAAAGCTTGTCGCAAGCTTCACGGAAAAAAATATTTTGTGACAGCCACAAAATATTTTGTGGGTGTTTACCCTGAATAATTTATTTTGTGGACACCACAAAAATATTTTGCTGGCATCACTAAAAGTTTTCCTACAAAATTCTTCTTTCAGTACGAGCTGTATCGGCAAACTTTTTGAGGTGATTCCTGTTGCAAAATGAAGTGTAAAATGTACTGGACACTTGCTATGTAAATAGAATAGTAAAGTAGACACGGGCCCAAGGAAATTGAGGTTTACGTGTGTATGTGAAATATCAGAAAAAAGAAATTTAATGTAATTTTGATTCTCCGATTATTGTTTTGTGTTACCTTGAAGTGAAAATTCCCTTGCACAGCCATGGGTAACATTGCACTGACAGATTTGTTTTGTTTAGTGCGAGAATTCCATAATACCCGTCACTCTAAAGTACTGTTTATTATTAAAACTGTGAACGGCTAAGATTTCAACAATTTGAGAGTCTGCAAACATTTACTTTCAACAACAACAAAAAAAGTGCGAAGTAACCACAAAATTAGGCAAAGTACCCTACTTCTATTCTACCTCCTGCCATGATGATGACAACAAGAGGCCATCCTTTTCTTCAGTACAACCTTCTTGCCGGCAATATGTACAGCCGTGAATAGTACTGTATGAAACGTGTACAAGTTTATCCAGTGGGTAGTTACAATATTAATTTACTTTTCAATGTGTGGCCATTTGGTTTTATATATATGATACTTCAAGATGGCAACGTGTAAAATGCAGTTTGTTAACTCAAATTTCAAGGGCTTATATTTGTTTGAATATGAAACGCTCAGTATACATTTCCATCTTAATTTTGTAAAAAAAAATATATCACCTCAAAAATATTGTCGGTACAGTTAATATCCAACTATACATCAACATCACATATTACTTGCCAGACATTCTCTACCTTATTTATTCAGTAATTTCCTGACTACTTCTGGGATATAAGAAATAATAACTTACTGCTCATTTTAAAGTAGTATTCAGGTGATAATTTGGCAGTTATTAATACCTAAGAACGTGCATTTATTTGTAGGTTATTATACCTAAAACGTAAATGACGATAATGTCGATATTCAATCTGAAAAGTTAGCATGAGGAAACGTTGCCAATATAAAACGATTATGGACCAGTTTCCTTGCACTACAGGAAAACTGAGCTGTATACTAGCTTTCGTATAAAGTGCTTTTATTAAGAAAGATTAATTAAACTTAGGAGCACGTAGCGTTTGTGAGCCTTATCGCGTTCATCAGTGGTGTATCCCCAACCATTATCCGCTGGGAATTCCCTTCGTATAGGGAAATACCTTCTCCATATTTTGAAAATATATACTTTAATAGGTCAGTGTTCTATGACACTGACCTAAAACCACCCAGTTCAAATGTGTTACACTAACGAAAAGAATGTTGTTACTAACCGACTTTCCGGCGTTGTCCGGGTTTGATTTTATGACCTCACAAATCACGTAATATTACGGCGAATAAGTTCTAATGACGTGAGAAACAGCTAAGATTGTAAGATTATCCGAATTTAATAATGAGCTGAAACAACTCAGGTAAGTAGATACTCCAAATACAATAATGGACGGAGAAACATCTTACTTTGAACGATATTCCGAAGATACGACTACTGTAATGAGCTGAGATCTGTAGATTGCTAGGGCTTTAATGGCTCAACAGGATGGCACCTCAATAAAGATAAGTTTCCTTAAAATCTTGTTTTAAGTTGAATTCTCCATAACGTAACTGCTATGTTAATATTTAAAATAAAAGCTACGTAGGAAATAGATACTGTGTTAACGGTTATCTTACATTTAACTTTGGTAATTTCACATTATAAAGTTATTAATAAATTAAACATATTAACAATAGCAAACTGATGAAGTTTGCGTTTACAAATATGTCTAGTTTTAAAAAATATTTTTTTTTAACAAAAATCAATTGTATATAAAAGAATATAAATTAATGGAATTTTTATTACTTGAATTCTAATAACATATGATCTAGTACAAACATTTTAAAGTAACAACTTTTGTTTCAGAATAAAAGTTGCGTGTTGAAGTATTTCCCTGCCAAATTTGATCTAAATCCGTCCAATACCATAGAATTGTAAGTATAAACGCACAAAATCTCGCATAAAATAAAACTCTAACATTGATTGACAGGCAACGCACAGTATAAACTGGTGGGCCTATAAGCATTACATTCTGCACAGGAGATCCTTACATAACGTTGGTGAGCGCTACAGAAGGATTTGTGAAAATTCATCCCCTAAGAGCGTTAATAAGGGGGTGAAAATTTGTAGCGAGATTTGTCATTTTTTAAGTTAAAAATTAAATTAGGTTTAAAAACATCTGTTTATAAATAAAAGTCTGAGTTACCAGTTTTTTTTATTTAATTCGCCCTTTGATGGGTAAAGTACGGGAAGGGAAATGTCACGGATCGACCTGAAAATAAAAATACGAAACATGCATAGAAACTGACGGGCAAAAGAGAGATTCAGATACATGTATGTTGAAACCAGTGGCGTAGCTAGAATTTGTGTAAGGGAGGGGGGGTTTAACCTTTGAATAATATAATGAACACCTACCAATCCTTTAAAGCGAGAAGGGGATCCTCCTCCGGAAAAAATTTGTATTTTAAGTTGCAAAATGGTGCTATTTTAGCAGTTTTTCGTACAAAAAACATTAAATATTATACTAATAAAAATATTTTAAAATTTTTAATTATTAATTCCTTCAATTTTGTATGGCTAATTTGAGGAGGGGGGTGTTCGAACCCTCAAAACACCTATTTGCTACGCCCGTGGTTGAAACACATTTATGCAATACAGTATTGAAGTTTTAGTTTCAACAAAATATTATTTTTCAAAAAATAACTAGGCGTGCATTTTTCTGCAATGAAAATCAAATACTTTCGAGGAACGTTATGCCTTAAAGTAAAGGAAATTCACATTCCATGATTCTGAAAATATGCGGGTAAAAATAGATGGCATGAGCAGAACCGGTTACCAAAAATACCTAACATATGAGAAAATTGTATGGTTTCAGAGATGACGCTGATAGGAAATATTTCCCCACTCCTTTCTACTGTAAATACTCGTAAGCGCCGGTTAACTGAATTTTCTGTGATTCGTTCAAACGACTGTTCATTTAAATCCTGAAACATACCGTAGGTTGTCTGTTAAAAGAATGTATTTATTAAACTACCAAATTATTTTCATACTATACAAATGTTATGGTAAAATAATCATTATTTTAATGTACTGTGCACACATTAATAAATATTTAATATTCTCCACTAGGATCGGTTAAATTTAATAAAAATTATTTGGCCATTTTTTTAAGGTTTAAATTAAGGGTATAATCTGCCAGCTGCACAAATCAAAACTTCATTTTTCACAAACGTTCAGTAAATGCAGAAATTCGTTAATTCGTGCTGGCGTATATAGATATCGTCGAGTCATAGCCCACTTTACATCCTAACTGAAGTGTAATGGTAGCTGTAAATTATGGGGAATAAGGAGGCGAGGGGACGGACATACAACGAGAAGTCACCAGAATCAACAGTGAACTATAAACTCACGAGGAAGAAAAATACAAAGGTCAGGGCAAGAATCCAGTCCTATCTCAACGGCGAGTTGAAGGGAGCGTCCAAAATACACTCGTGTTGTTACAACAAGAGGTTAAACTGACTTTTATTTTTCACATTATTCATCCTCTAGTACCGCTCAATCATCGTGTCGTCTGGAAAGCTGTACGGCCTCACTTATACTCGAAGCGAAAAAGTTCTGAAATTAGTTATGTTGGTGGTCGTACTAACATGTATTATATTGGTCTGTGCTGTAATGAACTCTGATCTTAAGTTTCAAAATATCTTTTGATTTTACAAAACAAAGTTTTACATATTTATTGCTGTGCTATTGACTCTTTATTAAGGTCTCGCTCGTTAGTTTTGCAGGCGTTTCGAAAATATTTTTAAACGCAACTTAATACATATATCAACATTTTATTCTTACAGTTTTAACACTTATATATCGTCGTTTGTATTTTAATTTTTCTACTGCAGTACACCGAACGGATTTTTAGATTTTTGTCCCTGAAATATGACATGTTTGTAGTCAAAGTAAGCCAAAATTAAAGTAAGTTATTTTTTGTTAGCGAGCGGTATATTATTTTTAAAAACGCTGCGCCAAAATTGTGTATCGTTGGACTGTACACAGTCTGAAATTTTTTCATAGCATTTGGTTTAAAAATATTCGAGTTTTGCAATTATTTGAAATAAATGAAAGACCGTGGCCTTAACTTGCAACAGAAAGAAATTTATTACGCGAAATATACATGTGTATGTTTATTAAATTTTATCCCACATTTCACTGTCAAACATTTCGTATTGATGTTTTATGTGTTGTTATATAATGCACTGTACATCAGAGAGTGATTGCGAGCTATTTCTTGCTTACAATCCACACACACAGCGTCTGCAGTCTTAAAGAAATTGTTGGTGAAACAATTATTTTGAAATCCAAATACACTTGTTTCTTTCATTTTAGTTATTTATTTACAAATCTCTGTTGGATTCTCATGAAGTATTTTAAAAGGGGATCACTTCTCACCATTTTGAAATAATGAAAAATCCGGCATTTACGTTGGCCTACAAATTTACCATAATGTTATATGCTTCGACAAGGCAGGGAAAATAGTTTCTTACATTGTATACAGTTGGCATTGCTCGACTACTGTTGCTGTTAGTGGCAGGGACAAACTTAAGACTGCATTTCGCGTGAACAGCTACTTATTCTGCTGCGGAGTTAACTCGACTAGCAGCTTTGTCATTCTAACACTTGATGACTGTACTGCCTATATTGTGTACAAAGAGATTATTCAATTAAAGCAAAATATTATTTGCTGTGATAACACACACGAGCAAAGCCGTGGACGCACGTCTCGATATGTTTCTGTAGCATGAACTGCTGTATAATTTATTTCTCGCTGGTCGTACTTGCTTTTCGGATCGTCTGCCTTGAAAGTTCAGAAACTTAGTTTTGTTCTTAATAATCCAATTATCTCATAAAGTAAAAAAAACTTACGTATATATTTTTAATACGTATGTAGGCATCACTCTTACGCGAACAACACCACAGTATCTCTACTGGTTAGACAGGTATCATTAGTTGACGAAAACCAATTTTGCGCTTTTTCACTCTTTTGGGTGTAGGATTTCAAAATATTTTAATTTCACATCTTTGGAATTTCTATAAGTATCCCATTGAAGTGCCAATCATGACGGTAGCCCGTTCAGTTGAATCGAAATCGACCATATATTAAAAAACACGAATGACCGCTGCACAGTACTGAAAGTTTGTATTTCTAAAAATCTAAAAACTATTTTGCGATTATTTTTGTAGTCATCATCCTGAAACAAAAATTAACTGTATATCTCGATGGGTTCGACAGATATCGAGAATTTACCTCAAAACACATTACAGGTATTTTCACCTCCTAAGAGAGTGGAATATCGAAAAACCCTTGAATCACGTTTTAGAATACTTAACTGGTGTCTCTTGGACGTGAAGAACACGACAATAGCCCGTTGGGTTCAAGATAATTATCGACGATTAATTAAAAACACGGTAAATATCAAGTTTAACTACTCATCACGTACCAGCCAAACTATTGATTTGAGACACATAGTTTACTGATGGAAAATATTTCTAGTGACGTTCTAAGTAGTCCTACGTAAAACATGTTTTTGTTAGGTTAGGTTTTTTAGGTTAGTTTAGGTTAGGTTGTTAGGTTAGTTTAGGTTAGATTAGGTTAGTTTAAGTTAGTTTAAGCTAGTTTAAGTTAGATTAAGTTAGGTTAAGTTAGGCAACCTAACTTTACCTTACCTAATGTAAGGTTAGGTCATGTTAGGTTACCTAACTTAACCTAACCTAATCTAACTTAAACTAACCAAATCTAACTAAACTAACCTAAACTAACTTAAACTAATGTAAATTAATCTAAACTAACCTAACAACCTAACCTAAACTACCCTAAAAAACCTAACCTAACAAAAACAATTTTTACGTAGGACTACTTAGAACGTCACTAGAAACATTTTCCCTCAGTAAACTTTATGTCTAAAATCAATAGTTTGGCCGGTACACGATGAGTAGCTAAACTTGATACTTACCAAAAACACATTTCATCATTTTTTTACTCCTTTTCACGTCCTTAGGTAGGGAATTTCGAAAATTTGTGAATTTACTTTTCAATTATTTTAGTAAGCATCAAGGCCTGTTCACAATCGGCATGAAATAAATCACATAACTTACACAGCATTTTAAGTAAAATTGTCCGTACAGAATCGCCAGTAAATATATTGATTCCTGACCAATCAGAAAATAATCAACAAGAAGTGAACTAATTTGTAATTGGATGAAAATTTTCGTGCCACCAGCTCTTATGACGTTTCACATTCTTATTGGTCGGCATGAAAAACTTGGCATAGAAAACTCAGAGATGACCAACTTTAACTCCGTGTCAAGCCAGTTAGGAATTAATTTTTTAAATTTTTTTGAATTTTTTTGTTGTTTGTTTTTTATCTGTTCCACTTTGTGGCTACGACTATGTCCCTCTCTAGGACTGTATGTATGTTATTTGTTTGTTGACAACAGCTAACGCTCGACTTTTCTTTGTTGGTTTTTGTTGTTGTTTTTCGTTTTATTGTGGATGTTTTCTGCAAGACGGCAACATTCGCAAGCAATGG
>PNEQ01107502.1:0-34694 GCA_003012365.1 Medauroidea extradentata | reverse complement strand
AAAATCACAATGTTAGGCCGTTGGGTTTGAGCTCTATCAACGTTTCTTCTAAAACACATTAAACCCCTTTTCACTCTCTTAATTATCGAATTTCGAAAAATCAAGTCTTAGTGGGTGCCTACGGGCCAAAGGGAAGCTCTTCCCTCAAAATTGCATGGTTCTAGGTTCAGCGGTTTGGGCTGTGCGTTGATGAGTGAGTGAGTGAGTGAGTGTGTCAGGACACTTCATTTTATGTATAAAGATGTATATAAATCTACGTGTGTATGTATGATATTTACGGACTCCAAAACGGCTGGAGTTATTTTAATGAATCTTTCAGACAATCTTCAGATTAACCCAGCGGGTGATCCTGTGACGTTTTGTAGCGATCAGATCGACAAAAATTCCTTTTTTGACTTTTTGCCAATTTTGTGTCGTATTTCCCCTACAAAAAATTAATTATTTAATAATTATAATAATTAATAATACATTAATTAAATAGCGTCGAGATTTGGAAGTGCGAGGCATGTCAATATATAGACTTCAATTCTTGGCTATAGGTAAATAGTTTTACCCGGGTCGCTAGTACTAAATAAAACTATTCGTTAATGACATGCGTTGGTGTGGATGCATTGTTTCAGTTCGTTGTAATTCCATTGAACATTTAGGCATTCAATAAAATATCATTCCCTGACCTCAAAATAACATGCTCCGTACTTTGAGCTTATAACAGCGTGAACAAGTCGCCATTTTGCTTTTTCTGCTTGCAAAAATCTGTTACAGTCACAAAAATAAAATAATGTGCAGTGAAAGTACAAGCACAGAGTTACTGCTGGATTTTTTTGTGATTGTAAACAATGAAATGTGACGTATTTTTTTAAAAGCTGTGAATCTTGTTTTAATTGTAAGCATATTACCCAATTTAAATTAAATACACAAGTTTTTATTTGTTTTACTATATTTTTGTAAGTTGTATGAGTATGAAACAGTTAAATTACAACTCTGACATGTTGTATGGTGTAAGGTATGCAATTAAAAAATAAACACTGTTGAAAATTACACTATTTAATGTGTGGAAGTTGAGCAGTGTTTGATATCAATTTAAAATCAAGCTTAGTGTCTGAACAATGACGTATTTCCCCGCACATAACAACGCAATTGAAGAGGGCGCTAGGAGGCACCCTTAAGCATAATGGATATCTACCAGCACATCGTATTATATTTCTGTAAAATTCTGATCAAAAAGTAAACACTAAAAGGGTTAAAATATTTTCAAAGTGAAACTAATTTTGGTTGCGTATTTTTTGTATATTGAGCTGTCAAAGTCGTGATTAAGACGTCTTTGTGTAGTCATTCTAAGAAGAACTAAAGATCTTAACGAATTGAAACTATAGTAACAACAAAATATTACTTTCCAAAGTTATAAGACAAAAATTAATAATTAAGTACCATATTTTAAATGAATTTTGTTACTTATAAAAAGGCGAAAGGACTCTTCGTGGGAAAATCATAGAATGTCTTCGAATGGCTAATGACACAGAAATTTTACCTGCTAGGAAAAAAATATCTGGTACAAATATAAAAATAAGAAAAGACGTTGAAAACTGAGGTGACCGCGCCCTTAATCACATATTTTACACTTTTCTCTTCAAAATAAAGAAAAAAATTAAAACTGAAAGTAAACCAGTATGGCGCCGGATGCTTAGCTCACGTGTCAAGATGGACAACATAGCAGAGGTTATCTGTGAACTATAGTCTCGTAGAGGGGTCCCACCCACGCAGGGGTCCCGGAAGAGGGCAGGAGTGTCACACGGTGGAGGGGAATGGGAGGAACGAAGACGAGTCCTCGGCCTTCCCCACCAGCACGATGTATGTTGCGCAAAAACACGCCGGTCTCCCAGGCGAAGATCACAGTGGACCAGCCGGGTATATAAGTCCCACCGAGGACCGTCAAGTCTACGAGACAACTCCACAACCATACACGCCGTGCATCATGGAGTCTATGCGATACGCCGTCAGGAAGGTACGTCTCTTCAGCTGTTCTCACTAGGCGTATTATAGCCGTCCAGTTGGTAGCGGATTCTGGGAACAAAGCATTCTGTTTACAGTGGTGTTAGCAAATATGATAACTGTACCATACTGCGTTTAGGTTAATTATTTCCTAAACATTTTATGGTGTTTTTCTACAGTGTATGTTTTCGTACATGTTAATATTAGAAAAATACATGTCCTGTAAGTGCCTTGGAAATTTATCGAACAGTTTTGTGACAGTGTATGAAGGTCATTTATGCTGTCGGTCAAGTTAACAAGAGGTATATGCAAGAGGTTTTTACTTCTTGTATTACGCTATTAAAAATTTTTAATTTAATGGAATAAGTTTTAGTTTTTCGAGATGAATATCAACAATGAGTAGACACATTCACAAGTTAGTCATTATTTTTTAGTTTTTAGAGAGGTGTCTACAAGTTTCTGACTGATTTTTACCATGAGGTGTTTGCATGTTGCTGACAACCGAGTGAGGAGGGTGGTTACAGGGTTTGTTCACAGGATGGTTACCTTAATCATAATTTCCTGTTTTATTTAGAATAAATCTGAAATCAATACAAACTGTATTTGGGCGCGATATGGGCGATACTCAGTTGTTTTGAAAGAAAACGGCATCATATTATATATTTTTTTTTCATTTCATGCAGTTGCATAGTTAAATTTCACAATAAAATTTATTGTGTTGCACATGTACATAAAAGTGACAGCAGTCCATTTTTCTAACATATGTATTCGTGAAGAGGTGTTTTGCCTTATACAGTCTAAATCTATATCTAATAAGGCATTAGCAGCAACAGAATTTCGTAACTCCACGGTGGTAGCCATTTCTGTTATACATTTTAGCGATCTCTTGTAAATGCAAAACGTCATTGAAAACGCTTGCTAACAGCTAATGAACAATTCAAACGCTAAAATACTCCTGCAGTTTCTTCTACGAGTCTGTATTCTCACTTGAGGCTATTCGACTGTCAGAAACAACTGTCGATATTTTCAGTTATTTTTTCTATTCCTCTCGGATGGGTTTTCTAAAAACCGTGTGCCGATTTCAATTTTTTAAAATTTTTTTGGAACAATGCTCTTGAGAGGTCTAGTCTTAATTTTTTGGGAAATGTACAATAATATATATTTTTTACATCATTGTGTTACAAAGTTTTCTGGTATCCAACAATTAAACTCTTTTACAATATAAATTTACTGGGTTTAACTTAACTTTGTAGACAAGTACAATAGTGTTTAATATAGCCTACAAACCGTAAGTTCAGTGTTGTTAGTCTTTAAGGTACAATTTCTATCGTTAGTTGTGCTATAAATCTAGTGTAATTTTCGATTAAAAAGCCAGCATGTTAAAAATTATTTGAGTATTTTAAATTACTTTTTATCTCTTTTATTTATTTATTTAATGACTTACAGTACTTTAAAATATATTCTTGCGAGTAGTCAATACCTCGTAATTAGCTCTCATAGGAACATATGCAAGCTGTTGGCAACTTAAAAAAGTTTAAAAATTACAAAGAAAACATTAAGTTTGCAACAATTACGTATTCGTAGTTAAACTATTTAAGTTAGTAGTGCATAGTTAAATTATAGGCTGACTGTGTAACCAGCAAACAAGCAAATATAACAAACACACAAACAGCAGTAAGAGAATATACACACTTGTTTAAACATCATACTTCTAGATTTCAAGCACCTAAACCTAAGTTTTTTGTACCATTCACAAAACACAAAAACTGATAAACGCACAATGATGCTACAAAAATTTTAAGCTATCAAGTATTACAAAAGTGAACAATAAACCAGATTCACAATTCTCTCTACTTCAGATTATTGTACACAATTATTTTCTAGATTATCATATATACTATAACTTGGAGATAAGCCAACACATAATAATTTTCTTCCAGTATTCTTTCATCTGTTCACTATGTTTCTTCTTTCTGCATTCTGACTAATATGGACCAGTTTTTTTCACTCTCATGCCTTGAAATCTTTTCATGTTCAATGTTCTTTCCCCTTAAAAATTCTCTATCAGCTATTTGTTCAGCTTTATATTATTTGTTATAAGTATTTTTCTAATTCGTGTATGCAACTTGTAGTGTGCTTCTTATCCCACAAATATTTGAAGATATTTTTTGGTTTATCTAGTGTCTTGTATTCTATACAAATGTCCAAAAAATATAGGTCTTCTTTTCCTTTTTTACTTGTAATATGTTTTTATGTTTTGATAAATTTCATCGTTACTGTGTAATTTACAACCATCCAAAGTTTTTCGTTGGCCTAGTATTTTTTCATAAGTAACATGTTATATTCACATTTTAAACACAAATTTTAATAACCTTAAAAAATTGTAAATCTGAAAACTGGTACACAAGCACTTTTTAGTGTCCAGAACAACATTCTAAAAGTCCTTAGTCCTCCTAAGCCGGCTTCATTGTTCATAAGTAACAGGTTATATTCGCCTTTGGAACACAAATTGTAATAACCTTACGTAACATTTTATCAAACATATACTAAGATGACGTAAACATGTGGAATGAAGAAAATGCATAACTTGTACAAACAATATCTTCACGCCATGTATTTCAGATGACAAAACGGTTGAAGTTAGATCGTAGCACGTTGCACATCGCAAACATGTAAAGCTGCATGTCGCATATAACATTGACAGTGATGAAAACGAGGGGTTGATCGTAAACGTTTTCGTAAGTTTAACCTTTGCAGCAGTTTTATTCTATCTGGATCATCCAGAGTATCTACATCAAGTTTAGGGTTTGGTATGTTGTAACAACTTCTGCCCCTGCAGTGCTTGAGCACACGTTATGGAACAACTTAGGCCAGCAGTACGGCAAGAGCAGTGTATTCCACAATCTACCTTACAAGCACAGGAAATAAGTTGTAACAGGTCGTTTGGTGCGGGAGGCAATACAGATGCAATTGGTATCAGGAATTGACCTGACACCATCCATCCACAATCTGTTGGCCAAAATTGGTTATCGTGCTATTATTGAACCTGAAGAATAAAATCGAACGTCTAGTTAGAGCACTGTTATAAATTAACGTAAAGTATGTCCATCTAATTTCACTAAAAAGTACCTGTAGACATGTTCTGAAGCTGTGCTGCTGGCCAGCTGCACTGGTAGGCGGAAGGCCTGCAAGTTCAAATGAGGAAGTGACTGCCTGCCTCGCAAGAGAACGAGCAAACATACATCACAGAGTTCATCCAAGCCCGTGAAATTTGTATTAGTGTACAGTTGAATAAGGAACTGTTCACCAGCTGTTGTGATTTGGCCTTTGTCTGCTAAAGGATTGTTGAAACTTTCTGCGATGGTTTGAACATTGCGTTTGTCAAGCAGCTTCCATGCTTTCTTTTTTCCCTTGCCGAATACAGCTGAGGTTGTGTAAAAACCTGTGACTGCATGAATAAAGAGCAGTCTTCACACCTGTATTTCTCTGAATATTACCCATCTTGTATATATTTGATCCTGGATTAAGTACTTTTACATGTAAATCTTCTTGTGCTCGAGCTAAAAGCATTATGAGTTTATCCGTGTAAGTAGCCACAACTGTGACCTGCCGACCTGCAGTTGCTTCCTCTATTGCTGTTCACGCAATCAACGTATCAGCGTCTGCTACAGCCTGATGTATCTTTAGTCCTGCACTCTGGAATGCCAGTGAGAGCATGTTGATGAGCCGTGTCTTATTTTCCCCATTGGAAAGAAAGTCTGATTGTGAAACTGTTACAAAGGTGTTTGAGGTAAAGGCAACGTCAGGAGATTTCTTACATACTACATGTCGTTTTTTGCTCCTATTTTTTTTTGTAGACAGAATTTCTTTGTAGCCATCGAAAACAACAATAGCAGCTGTTGAATAGTTCCGTTTTACATATTGAAGGTATGATTCGGTTGGTGTTCCAAGTGCAAGGATAAGAATAAGCCTGCTTATGAGTACTTTTAGTATGTTGTTCTGTACGCTTAAGTGTGCTTGTGTGCTAATTTTCAGATACACAATGTATTTTTTATATGTTTAAGCCTAAAATGCCTGGGCTATGGAATTAAAGTCATGGTCTCCTGTTTATAATGTTTTGGGAGTATTTAAAATCCTAAAAAACAAACATTGTAAAACAATCACATAAAACAGTTTCATCACATGGAACTGAGTCATACTTACATATCTGTAACGCTACAATTTCATTTCTACATATTTGCAGAGTTTCCGGTGATGTTATTAAAATGTAGCCGTAATATTTGCAGCTCTCTAACCCATAAACTTACGGCTTTTTTTTTCGTGCAAGTGTCCGCAGACTTATGTTCATATTACGTATGATTCCGTAGTGTATATTTACTATAGACATTTCCGTATTTTATTTTTACGGACATTATTTCTGTTAAAATTTATAACGGTGCTCATGAGAGTATTTCATGTGGTACCGAATGCCAGTGGAATGTTTTAGTATGTTACTAAGGAGTACTATACAACAGTTAATAAAAATTCTCACAATCTTAAGGCGACACTGTTAAAAATAATTTTCAATGTTTTACAGAAAAGTTCTGGTAAAAATGTCTCTAGAAGTGTCAGTTAATTTACAGAAGGCAATTAGTTCCACTTATGGAAACTCACACATTTATGAGACTTTATTAGGATGCAAGCACAATAGTGTGTACGGTTATTCTGTAGTTTCTTCTCGCTGTTTTACATATGTTTTGATAAATGAAACAAAATTATATATAACTTTGTTACAAAATAATGCTTCAGTTAATTAAACAGACATTTCCTTAAAATTATTTGGAAATTCACGGAAATTTTTAACAGCGTAGGAAGAAACTTGTTGTTTAGTTGATATTAGTAAGATCAGTGATGACTAGCGAATGAACTGTGAGCTTGAGTAAGTTTCCTGGTTGCCGTCCGGGTGCATTCCAATACTGAAACACTGTACAACTGCAGAGAACTGTTTACTGGCGACAAAGACGTGATGTTTCGTAATAGTCCGCGTGGTAATTCATCGTGATACGAAGTTTTCTTATGACGTCAAACATGTACTCCAGCGTGACATAATACAGTAGATATTTTCGCATAACATAGCCCATCTCGATAAAATATACCATTCGTTTTCAGAAGTGTAGGTTTTGCCTCACACGAATTTAGCCTCAAAGGAAACAATCACAATTTTAACTGAATTGGAATTTTTCACGTAAATTGAAATCACGTGAATTTGTCGTGCCAACACTTGAAAGTAAAATCGTGTCACAGTCATATCAAGAGAGCCGATGTAATTTATCGCATTATTTACTCTTGATTCCTCGCTACGCCATCTTGGAAATACCGACTTAAATTTATGACAGTTTTTTTATGAATATATCAGCTTATTAGTTTTCAAGTTGTCACACTGATAACCAGTGCCAAAAAGGTCAACTATATGCAGACGTTTGTATACCAAAATGTATGTGTTATCTGATCTGTCGGCGGTCACTTGTAAACATGCAATTGAAACTGGTTTGAAGTTAAAAGCAGAGTTGTATACAGTCGCTGTGATACTCAGTTTTGTTTAACTTCAGTAAATTTCGACAGCTAATAATGGGCAATTATCATCATCGTAATCGATACAGAAATAAATTTACCTACACAATTACAAACATTATACAACTTTTGGCTAAAACTTGGCGACTTTCACTACATTTAAGAGGCCGTTCCAGAGTTTCAGGCGCATGTATACAACCCGCATTAACCCTTTATAAATTAAGGCTAATATTACCTTCGTTATAGCTGTAAGAGTATTAAACATATCAACATTGTTTTCGCATTTTATGAAAGACGCCGTTTTTCTTATTTTCGCTGTCTTCGCCGAAGTGAAGTATAAAGAATGGTAGACTATAATATTACAAAACATATTTTTGTACAAGGGTTTTAGTGTAACCGTTTGTTACACTAGATTTTGCAGAACACAGCAAAAAATAAGAACGACTGTATCTTTGATAAATTGCGAATAAAATGCTGATATGTGTAATACTTGTACTGCTATAGCGAAGGTAATATTAGCCTTGATTCATATGGTGTTAATGCGGGTTGCATACAAGCGCCTGAAACACTGGAACGTCCTGTTAATGCAGGTCATCCTCTGTGCAGGAAGTTGAGTATAGTGGACACTGGAGCTGCACAGTCACACTTCAGCCCTATCTTGCCAGGCTTACTGTGGCTCTTCCTACTCCTGATCTCAGCCTATTACCAGCATTCCCTTGTCATGTCCAGGTCGTAGAGTTCCGTGCACTCTTTTCCAACCACTGGCAAGTGAGGCTTTATTTTTCAACATTTGTAACCTGGCTTTTTTTTTATCAGTGACAGCAAGTTTCTTTGATATACTTAGGAAACTCTTCCTGTACTTCAGTCTTTGTACGTGAGATCCGTGTAATGGATGTGTTCTTTCGTGTTCCACTATCTTCCTTGGTAAATACTAAGAATAGCTATTCATCCTGTACCGGCCAAACTATTTACTTTAGAAGTATAGTTTATTGATGAAAAATGTTTCTCTAGTGGTAAGAAGTTGTTCTACGCAAAAAAATAATAATTCGTTTGATTATGTTTTATAGGTTAGGTTACCTAAACTAACCTAATCTAAAATAACATAACTTAACTTAGCATAAGTTAAGTTAAGCTAGCGGTTTTTTTTGCGTTGGAGTACTTGTAACGACTACAGAAAAACTTTTCATCAGTAAACTGTACCTCTAAAATCAACGATGAGTAATTATTGTTTATATTTATCACTTCATTTCCTTGTTTTCTGTTACTAAGGTGGTGTTATTCCGGCAAGGTGGTAAATCCATTCAACTGTGGTGGATTTTCAGCAGTTACTGTTAATGTTATGTAATGTTGAAACGCTACAAGACAAAATTTACAGTACATGCGGTGGAACGAACAATTCCAGTTAATTTCAGGACTAAAATTGTCGATTGACATAGTATCAAACGTTTGTAATACTAAAGGGCGTAGGATCCGTGAAAATGCATTTTTATATCAGAGCCAAACACTGTTAAACTCTTATACATTAGCCAACAAGTCATTTCCCCAAGTAAAAAAAATTAGGCCGCATTGTTTTTGCGTAATCACTCATTAAAGTCACTAAATCATATTTGCGATGTTGCAAAATTTAAAAAAAACTTATAAAATCAAAATTATAGGAAGTGAGAGTCAGTGTATTTTATATTGCATTTTATATAATACGGTTTCAAAATTTCAGTAACCGTTACAATTCAAAGTTATGGAAATTTACTCATTTTTATCAATTTTTTAAATATTCAAAAATGTATCCCTTTGTAATCCCTAAGGTGTCTTGAAGTAGCTCGTAGCATTTAGTATCAGTATGAAGTATCCTGTTTCTGCAAGTTAATTACTTTGTATACTTTTGGCTACACCGTAACGGTAATTTTGTGACTTTAATGAGGGATGCTGCAAAAACCGTGGGGCGTAATTTTTTTTATTTGGGGAAATGAGATGTTGATGTATTAAAATAATGAATTTTGACGGGACCCACGTCGTAGCCTCAGAATTGTTAAATTTTGCTGAAGTAATGGGAAACTGAGTATTAAGAGTCTTGTATGGCCAAGAGCTTCGGGTGCGCGATGCCAACCTACAAGTCCGATCATTTGGTTCACCGAACATTAAGTCCGCCAAATACCCGGCAGCGTGAAATATTCACTCCTTGGGGCTGTGGCGTCACTTCAGCGTCAAGTTGGAATCGCAACAGCGCGACGAAAGCTACGCTTAGGGCACGACGCGAATAACAAAACTTGTAAGCCAATCGGCGTTGAGGTTTCTGTGACGTCAGCGCGAAAAAAAATTTACGGACGGGACATAAATTCCGAACAGAAATTATTTTTTTTATTCATTACGTCACTGACTGGCCAAAATCTGATTAACAGAAATTACTATTGTGCTCTAATGTTGGTGTAACTGGTGAATTGGTAGTAAATTAAATTTATTTATTTCACGATACATTTTTGTTTATGTTGTGACAAACTTCCACATGTGGGAACGCCGACATATATTCCAAATAAACGGGTAAATAATGAAATATGTAAACTTGAAAGGTTGTCATGCAAGAGGTTATTATTTCGTTGCAAGGAACTATGAGCATGTAATATATATTTTGTATTTTACGCACGGCAGCCGAATTAGTGTTCGCAATAACGAGAATTATTAGTATCGCATCGCGCACTTTGTTTCGCGTCTGTTGCCATATTGTGATTCCAGAATCAGTTTGTAGAACACTACCGTAGATTCAGTCCGCCTAAAACACATCAACCCTGGTCTTTGAGATGAACACTCATTCTGTACATATTCAAAATTCCTTAAAAATCAAATTTATAAAAAAAAATATCGGTCAGTTACAAAAGCGTTTTCACCCATGCACAGTTAAGAAAATTCACCATACTTCAATATGTAAATATGAAATAAAAGTTGAGCATTGTTTTGCATACACCTCCAATAATTTAAAGTGCATTCCTTAATAACTAAAATAAGCAACTCCGAAAACAGTTTTACAATACCTAACACATCCAGACGTTAGACAGGAAAACTTCGATGTATTTCTTACAATGGATGATACATAACCTAAACAACCACAACGCAACACGCAGTCCCCGGTGGCCCTAGTTTTATAATACTGGTTAATCATTTAGCATATTTTCTAGACGCTTCCTTTCCAAACCCCTCTTTTTTTTACTTTTTTTACCCCTGGAGCATTGCGCCTTGTTGTACGGCAACCCGCTTAGTCACATAGAGTTGCGTGTAGTCTATGTTTCCCTTGTCGAGCAGCAACAGCCAATCTACAGTTGGCTTCAGAGGACGCTATTACTGGGTGGAATCACAATTGACCAACGGACACAACGGACACGACGCAATGGACGCGATGCGACACTAAAAATTCTCATTATAACGAATATTAGTTAGGCTGCCGCCAATAATTCTTTGCCGTTGTATACTAACCTCTCGTACGACAGTCATTGACGATTTCATTATTTTATTTTATTTTTTCGTGATATTTGCGAATCGGACGGGTTCTAAAACTTTTTGCATGTTGGACGGCTCATCCAATCACAATCGCGCCCTATGTAAACAGAAACATCATAGCCCTCATTTCGGCACCCTGTTGAATTGACACGGAAATATTACTGTAGTTTTACGGCAAAGACTAAGCCATTCTATATATTTTTTTTTTTTCGGCAAGTTGTTAATAGACTACTGTTTATTTTTTAAAGTATATTACTAATATTCGAATCTATACATCACATAACATTTTTGAAACGAAATTTGTTTGCTATCAACTTCAAAGCCTATCATTTATACCAGCATAGTTACTCAAAATATTGCAGAAAAATTATACGTATAGTTATTTATTGAATTATTTCTTACTTTTATATTTAATTTGCATTAATTACGTACAGAATTCATTTAAATTAAAATAAATAAAGTATTAAAATTTTGCGAGTATTCTAAAATATAACCAAACATATAGGTTAGGTAAAACGAGCTCCAACAATGTTTTGCTTTATTTGATAGTAACAGACCATTTCAGTTAATGGAGAAGTTTGATACCACATTTCATCAGATATTCGTCTTCCAACGTTATTGTCAAATATAGCTGGAGACAAAAATTGGACAGTGTAATGTAGCCTTAAGGAAGCGAAGAAATTTGGGCTAAGGTGAAAGTGCATGTGTGTTCGCCAAAACCACTGTGATGTTCGCGAAGGAAAATAATCCCGCTGACTAGGCGTGGCGCGCTAACAGTATCTGGTTTTAACTGCCAAGAATGGCTTCTTGTTTACAACTCTCCTTTGTTGCTAAGCAAAACCTAAATTAACAGAGTCACAAGTGAAGCTCACGAAACTGCGTGACTTTTCACATTAAGGTCCAATGTTTGATGGTGAGAAAACTACATGACACGTCAGTTGTCAAAGAAAGTTACTCTAGGGAAAATTATGAACTTTGGCAGTACCTTCGCTATTGTGTATGCTCAGTTTTTACGACTCTACTGCTTACTTCTTAAGAGGACGTGGTACATAATTCAACGCTAAAAGCATGTATCTAAAACTGTAGGTTTCTTGAAGCCAATTTGCGAAAATTAAACAATAGCAATCATAGACAATAGCTTTCGCCAACGTTTTAAACAAAATTGTTTCCAGTGTTACGAACTTCTGAGGCACAGTCTCTGACGCCGGAACCTCGTGCATTTAACTGCGACGCAAGAGATCACGCGTAACGAATTAGTAATTCTGGATAAATATTTACTCATAAAGTTGGCAAATACCATTATCTAGGATTGTCATTGAGTATTTTATCCATATTGGCTTCGAAAAAAACGTAGAAATCAATTGATGTTTTCATCGTTTATTTATCTACCACGCACTCTTAAGTCTACATGTTACTGCTAGAGTTCTTGATTGTGTAAGCCCATTTATACTCAACAGCATTGTAAACCGGGGTTACTTTGACCTTGTGGGGTAACTTTGTTCACTCAAAATTTTGGTTTTTATGTCGTTTATGGACGAATGTTTCAAACATTAACTATAAGGATTAAATGATTTTTTTTAAATACCTGGCTCAGATTATCTTTTTAGTTATCATAAAACCCAAAAACTAATATTTTGAATGGTAGAAGTAACCCCGAGAATGGTCAAAGTAACTCCGGCTTACGGTACGCCATACAATGACCGAGTCAGCACAGAATATCTCTTAGAGGGGAGTTGTCAGCGAGAAGACTGTACATTAGTTCTGTGACTTGCACCTAGAGACTATGGTGAGGCCAGATGTCTGTGTTGTCTCGTCCTTACCGCTTGCTCACTTCTAGGCTTGGAACGCGCAAAAATTGTTCACCCAGACGACCACCTTCAGGAATTGTTTTTCTTTGTAGGTGTGGCACTACTGCGCGTTGATCTTAGTGCTGGAGCTATTGCTGACGTCACAAGTGAACAGCCGGCCAAGTTACAAGGCAGAGTTTCCCTCCGACAATGTCGACTACTGCAAGATGAATGTAAGTAACCCCCCCCCCCCTTTTTTTTTTTTCACCCTGCATACGACATTATACGGGACACTGAAAATAATACTTATTGGCAACTACAAAATATTTTGTTATTATGGACCTTACCAAATTTTTTGTGGTAACCACAAAAATTTTTTATCTGTCCCCAATAAAGTTTTGCAGTGACTACTGTAATCACTGCAAAAATATTTCGTGAGATCCATAGTGACAAAACATTTTGCAGTCACCACAAAACCGTTTTATTATAATTATTATTATTATTAAAGCAAGAGATTAGCATGGCAATGACAAATTTTCATCTTGAGGTGTTGCGACTGTAACCAAAGCAGGGTTTCCAGGCGTCCAATAAGTTACCGGACCCGATTCTTCAGTTGTGAAATAGTTCCATTGCGCGATTCCTAAAAATCTCGTAATGGATTTCGTGTTGCGATTCTTGAGTGAAAAATTCCATTCGGAATAATCTCCACTTCCTCTTTGGGTTGTGAGATGTGGTTACGCAACGGCTCGAAGCCGACAGCCATGACATGACACTTCTACCGTTGCAATAACCTCGCTCTTTTAAATTAACGAAATAAAGTATTGAAGAGCAGCAGCAATTCGACACATGTATTAAATTTGTGCTAACACTTTGCTGGTTAATTAAAACCTACAAATGTCCATGAACTTTATATCACTACTCGTGAATTATATGCCTAACCTATACCTACCTATTAACTTACAATTATACATATTTTAAAGCTTCGTTTCATAAAAAAAACTGCAAACATGCAATATTTAGTTATGAGGGAATTTAAAGAGTTGGAAATTAATGTAGTGCATGCCAACATGTATTTGGGAACGAAACATGCGTTTGCATTGAGCGACAAGACGTTTGTAAAGATGTGTTGCGCATATTATTACCAATTTAAAGGAGATTAGGGAAACGCTACAAGATAAACTTCTCTTCCTATCGATTTAAAGGAACACACGTTAACTTAAACTGTTGACCAAAAATAGAAGTTCTTTAAATAAAACAGTAATGTTGTGCCAGACACCACTCGTATTAAATATTCTTAAGGGCTTGGGCCCGAGTTTCTCGGCTTTCGAGAGAATTATTTTTTTAAATCCATACGAGAGTCAATATCGTAAAATTGCTTCGTAACTTTTTTGCAAATTGCTTTTACTATGCAATATAACTTTTCGAGACAAACTGTATGATGAGAATAGCTAAATCATCAATTAAAAGAAATTTTGTTAATTAACTAATTAGCAAATATTTTGCAGTCTTCTGACTCGACAAAATTAGATTATGCAGTTTAAATCAGCCATAACAAAGTTACGAAGCGATTTTACAATATCGGCTTCCATTTATGTTTTTTTAAAATAATTGTCGTTAAATGCGAAGAAACTTAGGTCCATGCCCTTAAATCCTTTTGGAAACAACATGCTGTGTTGTACTATTTTGTACAGAGTCTATTACCGAATATCAAATTAAATATTCAAAACAGCTGATTGAGGAGAGATAAAATTTTGATAAAAATATTTTTTCTCGTATGTTACATTTTTAATAGTGCGTTTAGTCAGTGCATGAAATAAAAAGTTGTTTGTTTCGGTTGCTCTTGATTGACGACCGGAAATTCGGAATCCCAGCAATTTTGCTATAACATTTCGCACTGCGGAATTTTTACTCAAGAATACTATTCCGCCATATTGAGATAATGGTTTCGAAATGTGGGAAGTGAGATTCGGGATTTCGGAATAATCTCGCAACAACTCAAGAATCGGGCTCCACTGGCCCTGAATTGCTTGTAGGATTTTTATCACAACCTGGCTATCGATCAAACTGAGTCAACTTTACCAACTCCAACAGGTTACTTAATATAACCGCCTGTTGCATGCTGCTTCACTCTGGCTACCTTTTCGCAACGTTTTTGAGTTGAAAACCCAACCGTTGTATTGGATTTGTACACATTTTGTAATAGCTTCTGTTTCCGATTTCTTTTTCAATGCAAATCGTGCTATGGAGTATGTCTTGGTGAAGGGTTTAAGAATAACATTTTATGAATTTGTTTCCTTAATTTGGCTTGTAGGGTGGAAAAAAAAGTTTTAAAATTGTCCATTCTACAATCCCGCGCAAGCTAAATAAATTAAATAATTTCATAATCGTTGTATTTAATATTTCCGGCACGTCATACTCTGCACCCTATCATTTCCATGTGCCAAAAATGCCAAAAAAAAAAAAATAATAAAAAATAAAGAACTTCATTCTAAAAAAAATGACAGCAGATAACTATCACGAGTTGACTATGCCTATTACATAACTATTATGATATTTGTAAAGACTGTCCATTACTATCAACTTTAATAGAATACGCTAACACACATTCCATAAAAGTGTACTAAAGTTGTATTGAATGCTTCCAACTACACATATTTTCCAGTTAGATGGAATTGAGAAGCTAATAACAACGAGCTAGTGAATACCGCAGTAGTGGTTACGTTAAACGTTACGAAATCTTTCATCGCACTCACTTATGTAAGATATTTTCAATTTGTTCTATTTTTAATATTATTACGACAGTACATGCATGTAACACGTGGTTACAGGCTTCGTTGGTTTATCATCATCCAACAAATGTCCTAGAACATTTAAATATGAAAATAAGAAATATGAATTATTACTTAACATTAAATACCACGCTTTCTTTGGCAAATGCTGTAAATATTGTGTACGTTTCGTAAGTGTATTATCATACAGACGATGTGGTTTATATAACCAGGGCCGGAGTTAAGCTCCAAGGCACCCTAGGCCAGTCAGTATAAGCGCTCTCGCAGCCTCTGTTTCAGTGAAGTACTCTGCTCTGTCCTCTCGCTGTGTTTAGTAATAGTATTAACAAAAAAATAATTTAGTTTAAGTGTAACACAGTTATTTGAAAATAACTAGCCAGATTGGACATAGAGGTGATAAAACTAATAAGGACAGCGTAAGTCAACAATGCCAAAAGTAAAACCAATGAAAAAATTTTTACTCGTCACTATATTGACACTTTTAAAAATAGCTATGGGAAATTCTTCACGTGTTCTCCTCGATAAGAGTGCCCCCTTGTGAAAGTTGCGCCCTAGGCCTGGACCTAGTGGTAAATCCGGCCCTGTATATAACTAAGAAATTACACTACCCAAGATCTACAGAAAATCTTTGACGTGAGAACTAGGAGAAAACGTGCTAAATAAAGTGAATAAAAATAATGATTCAACCTGAGACTGTCTGAGAAAGAATTAGAAATGAAGGGAAAAGATTTTGGTCAGCACTTTATATCTAGTAGGGGTGAGTGACACTATGTGATTATGGAGCAGCACCAAAATGAAGTACCGGGAAACGGTAGATGCCCTAGAAAACCCGCCGACCAGTGGCATCGTCCGCCACGTGCGAAAATCTGGGGACCGACCCGGCCGTGAATTGAACCCGGATCGCCTAGATGAGAGGCGAGAAGCGAGGGAGAGAAAGTGTATGAGAGAGAGATAGTCGGTAAATATAACTTACATTTTTATTATTATTCCCTCAGACATTTATCAGCATATTGACGAAATGAGGACCTGGATGATGTTCGGGCAAAATGTTGATGTTCCTCTGCACGGACCAAAGTGCACTCGATGCGGGAAAACAACACGGTACGTTGCCAACTTCGTAGTTAGAATTTTAGAAAGTGGAACATTGTCGCGTGTCGGGTCACGTTCCTTATTGGTCACGGAGATTTGTTTATACGTGACGAAACGACAGAAGAAAGTTATTTTTAAAACAGTGGCTACGAGTGAGGACAGTGTCCGGAGGGCAATGAACCTAGAGCGTATACAAAGCTGATTGTTGCAGCAGAATATAGTAATATTATCTGTGAACTTGGCTCGCAGAAACTTAAATAACAGTCAACATATAATAACATCAGGGGCGTCATGTAGGTGGGGAAGGGGGGACGGGTGGCAAAATCCCCCCCTTAGTTTTAGAATGTTATGTGTATAAAATATTTTTACATATTTTGTTATTTAAGTAATGCTAACTTAAGCACATAGAACTGAAGTTTTATTAATAAAGTTTCTAATTTATGCATGCTTAATTAATAAAGAAGATGCAACAAGGTCACTGTCGTCGAAAAAAAAAATCTTTCCCCTCCCCCTCCCCAAGAAAAACCTGAAATGACGCCGCTGAGTAACATTAAGGCTCGGTTTCAGCTGCCTTATTGAATTTTATTATTATTTTTGTAATACTAAGAAGAAAAATGTAAAATATGCAATTATTCCTCAAATTCTATTTACATTTCGCTACAGTACAAACCTTGTGATTTAACTGTTAACTTATAATTACGCTGCAATCTGTGTAGCAAATTTTTATAGTCATAATTTGCTCGACAAATTGCGACCTAACTATACATTACTATCTCTATTGCCATGCTTGTACTGTAGCTCAAGGTAAATAAAATGTGCGGTATAGTCGCCGATTTTAACATTTTTCTTCTCAGAATTCCAATAAAGCAAAAAATTATAAAATTCAATATGGCGACTGAAACCGAGCCTTAGTCAAGAATACTGACCTCTGATTTCCACGAAAATATTTCTGCAACAATTTGTTTCAACGCTTCGTAGTTATTGGCAACGTATTTTTCTGCAAATGGCTTCGCCAATCAGAGTAAGGTTTCTGCGACACCACACGTCGCTGACTTGACGGTTGAAGCCATAGACGTTGAGAGTTAAAATCATCCAACCACAGACCACGAAACATAAGCTGCAGGTTGCAAATAAGAATTGAAACAAATTGTTGCAGAAAACTTTTCGCTTAAATCAGTGGTTCCTAATCAAGAACCATGTTCTATTAAGCATATTAGTGTACGTGACACTAAAATAATTACGTATTTGGAAGTTTAGTGTTTGGTTCATTATACTAATTTACCTGTTGGAATATGCCATTAACTAGTTCATTTCTCGTAGACCTTAACCCTTTTAGTGCCAGCCTTCTTCGAGCTACGTATGTGGAAACTACCATCATATCTTTCAGAAATTTGCTGTTATTCATTAAAAATTTAAATAACTCGATACCAATGAAGTGATAAAGTTGGAAAATATTCTACTGGCAGTTAAAGGTTCTCTTAATCCATTGCAATCGCAAACATTTTTTTCTATTGAATGTCCTTTCAAAAACCTATAAATTGTACTTTAAATATACAGAGGGCGGATATATCGGCCTCTAGCATTTTTCGAACACGGGCAATGAATGCTGATATTTCGGCTCTTGGCACAAAGAGGGTTAATGTACAGTAAATAGCCTACACTTTTCTAAAATATTAGCACATACTTTCTCTGCTTTATGATTCAACATTTTATGTAATGATGTAAGTGTTATTTGGTCCGTTACATAAAGAAAATGAGTGACAACTACTTCCTGTTGGAATATATATATTTTTTTTAAATTCCGCAAAATAATGATGACGAACTGGCTCTCGAGTTATGACAAGTCACGCGAGGGTCCCAAGATGGTGTCGATAAATGTTGATTATACTACAAGCTAAATAAATGTTAGTAGTTTTGTAGAGGGTTACTTCAATCACTAAGTTACACTGGTGTACGGGTGGAATTAAATGTATGCAGGCGCTTATGGAGATAACTTCACTCTTCGGCAATGTCCGACAATGTTCGGGTTCGCACCCTATATTCTCTCCATAACAGCAAGCGTTTTCTTATGACGTCAAAGCCAAGAACATGTTATTAGAGGAAGTAATTATTATTTTAACTTTGAATTATAGTTTTACAATATTTATTCCAGTCTCGAAACCATGTGTGAAGGGTACAGTACACAGCAATAATCATTACGTTATAATTTGTACATAAGTAGGTAGTTTTTTTTTTAGATATAAATTGTAACTTAATTTTGCTCTTATGAAATTTTTTATCTATCGTAGCTTTTGCATAATTCCTTGTCAGAGTCAAAATGTTGCACATCACGACGCTAAAACCAACTGACTAACCCAAATCAAATCAAATCTTGTATAAATATTAAAAAAATAAACATGATTATGAAAATTGCTATCTACCGTGTTTGTGTTGTAATATACGGTACACAATCACGATGAAACAAAACACGTAACAAATATTTAACAATTGTTTTATTTCAAGTGCGGTATTCTAGAAAAACTTCAAAGCTAAGGTCATCCATCATTATAAAATGTTGTTATAAGATCAGCCGTTAAAATTATAGATGCCGTTAACCGTGGGTACGGGACCTCTTTGAGGCCCTCACACAATCAAATTTTGCTTCGGTTCTGTTTCAAATTTACCGAATGTCATGTGAAACCACACTTACATCACAACCACCAAAATTTTGTCTTTTAATTTAGTGAACGTCTTGCATTTCGACAAATATTTTCGTTTCAAGCATGTTTAAAATTTTTTGGAACAACATTTTTAAGAGCTGGCAATATTAATTCAGATAACATATTAATTTGGTTCTGTGTGTAAATTGAACAATGTAAAAATTAATACTCGTATTATTTCTTTACAATAATATAGGCCTATACAATAATAATTAGCCATTTTATTGGCTTAACTAAATATTTTCTTCTCATACAAGATTCTTGATAATTTTAAAAAGAGTACATTATTTATTTTGCACTATATTTGGTTAAAAAATTGTGAGATAAATTTTTCAAGTAGTCTCTTCAGTGTTAATTGAATCCAAAGTATTGAATGGTTCTTGCAGTATAGCTAGGATTTGTGTCAGGGGAAGGGGGGTTGACTTGAGAATAATACCATAAACACCGACCATGCCTTTAAAGCGGGGGTCATTGGGTCCTCCGCCTGGAAAATTAGGATTCCGAAGTGCAAAATAGTTCTGCTTTATTAGTTTTCGTAACGAAAAATTGAATATTTTACTAGTAAAAGTATTGTTAATATGTTTTAACAATTTTCTTCAAACTAGTACAAAGATTTTTTTTTCTTTACGCCCCTGTAGTTGACGTGATACAGTAAATATTTGATCGTGCGAAATAGCGTTTGGTCGTCGGGGGCTGGGAAAAATGTACGGTTTCTCTCCCCTTGCCGTCGACGACCCTGTATCTTCTGGCTGTACGATGTCACTGAGGCCACGGAATGACGCTCGGCGCAGGACGGGCAGAGGGGGGCGTGTAGAGGGATCAAGTGTCACGAAGTGTCGCGACGCGGTTGCCTATCTGCACGGCGCGGGTCCGGCCTGGTAACTTGACCGACGACTGAGCGGCGCGCGGACTATGGACGACCCAGATGGGTGTTCTTCATCTGTGCGTCGCGTCGCGGGCGGCCACGCAGTCAAAACATGATCCTTGATCAACAATGTGCTGATAGCACGTCTCCGGTCGGCAACACACTCGTCGCCGCTATTTACAGTCTGAGCATGGAAGAATACTACTTAGAATGTCTATATTATCAACCAAACTACATACAAACCTTGGTTTTATGTGTGTTGTATAAACAGGATGCATCACCAATGAGTCGTTAGGTGCATCTACGCTGGTTACATACATACACACACACACACACACATACATATATATATATATATATATATATATATATATATATATATAGAGAGAGAGAGAGAGAGAGAGAGAGAGAGAGAGAGACATAGGCGCAACTAAGGGGGAGGCACTAGGTCCCCCCCCCCCCAAATAAATAACCAGCAAGGTCTTAAAAATTACAATTAATTTAATATTGAATAATCAGTGACACTGTTACCAGTAGAATATTCACTGTTTAGCAATGAAAACTGCTAAAATAGCACTATTTTGCACCTTGAAATCCGAAATTTCCCCGGGGGAGGACCCGCGGACCCCCTGCTTGAAGATGTGATGGGTGATCCTTTATAATATTCACAGGATAGCCATCCTTCTCCGTCTGAAATTCATAAATTCTGACTACGTTACTGATTACAGGTAGGGGTAAATTGAGTGTAACAGTATTCACAGAATTGTGCCCTCCCCAAATGTCCATTCTAGTTGCGCCTATGTATATTAATGTATAGGCTATATATATATATATATATATATATATATATATATATATATATATATACACATACACATATATCAGTAAAGTAGGAACAGGCGAACGGAAATGTGACTTTGCTGAATATTCAACTGAGAAGGCAGAATTTAAAGCTACAAAATTTTACGTTGGATTTAATGTAAATGTCTACGAACAAACCACGATGTAAAATCAATACTAATAGATTAATGAACAATGAGTCAGCATTCAGGAACGTCAGACACGAATTGTTAATGTTGTCTTTATTTCCTTATTTATTTCTAATATGCTACCTGATTCCCTTCTGCCCGAGAAAATTCCGTTACTTTACTCGGCGTGTTTTCCGATTAATCTGATCGAATATTTTTATATACGAATTTTTTGTGCCGGATCGTCTTTGTATTTTTATTTGGGTTTCTTTCCTTTTGACCTTATCACTGTATTTTGCTGGTGTTTATCGAGACTATTTGGTGGAATTTGTAACTGTAGTTATGTGATAGTGGCATTTTATTTGTGGATCTCATCACGTAATGCATCTCTGCCCCCACCCACTCTTTCTCTTATCTCTTTTTTCTCTCTCTCTCGGCTTCACTGTCATTTGACCTTTCAATTTGTTATGTTCTTTAGCAGTTTGCAGCTATGCTCTCCTATTTCAACTATATTCGCAATAACTATTTTTTTAAACCTAAAAGACAACAGATATAACAATTATATTTGGCAGTTTTGTTTAACATGATAAGGTATATTCACCTTGTTGGCTAATATTTTTCAAGTTAGTAAATACTATGATTTTAGCTAATTATGTAACTAATGAAATTATTGTTAGCTGAATTATTAGTCGAAACCGTATGATTTCATGTCTTAAAAAACATATAACTGCAAAAACCATTTAAACAAAACTGCATTACATAATTGCGATATCTGCTCTTGTTTAACTTTTTAAACATTGTCTCAAAAACTGTATAAACATAGGCGAAACCTGACCTTAATTTACCATACAGTAACGATGTGACCGGTTAGTTTATGTGGGTATAAATGATGATAGTGAGTCTTTGGGTGGCGTACGAAAGATTGGGAATGTTATACCTAATAATAAGTGGGAACAACCATGATGGTTGACATTTCTGAACAATCTGAGGCCGGGTCTCAAATTATGGCCGTGTCTCAATTCACCCATGCTCTTTCGTGCTCTCATTCTCGCAAATACGTCACAACTACCTGTCTCAATTGTTCGCCGAGAGTACGAAAGAGCGAGAGAACGAAGTAGTATACTCGCTCTCGCGTGCTCTCTGGCGTACGCCATCTTGATTACAGCTATGGTTTGAGGTTACTGAAGAAACGTGCGACATACATATCAAACATTTCAATATTTATATAATAATTATTTTTTCAAATGAGCAGTTTGCCTATGGCGAGAAATTCAGTAAACCTTTTCAGCCCTAATATGCCTTTAAATACACAAAATTAAAAATTTTCGCATCGCCTATAAGCTGCTATTACCACTTGAAATACGGCGCCGGTAAGTTTAAAAATTATTATTTGAATCGTTCACAAATGTATTTAATATGTTTACAACTTGTATTAATAATATTTACGCACGTATACCCTCTGCCTCGTAGGTTTACAAATACGAGTGAGCATCGTCCCAATTGTAGAGACCAAGAGCACCAGAGAGCAAACAAGAGCTCTCTCTTGGTGTTATGTGAAAGAGCACTCTCTCAACAGAGTACTCTTTGAAATGAGACACGGCCAAAGAGTATGTGCACTCTCACTCTCGCCCGTTCTGGTTCACTCTTCAATTAAATTGAAACAGCCGCCCTCAGATGCACCCTCGAAGCACTGCAACCTAGCGTGAGAAAAGGAAAGCTGGGAAAATAAATGAGAGCAGAAAACTCACAATACATGTTTTCCAGTTCCAGTTTTAGGTAATGGTTTGAATATGAAGGAAAACTATGATGTCTTCCCGCAGAGTGGGCGACAGGGTGCAGCGAGGAAGCATCGTCACTCACTCTGACTCACTCTTCCTTTCGCCCACTCTCCCTCGAATTTGGGACAGCAGGGAGTACACTCTGTGACGGCAAGAGGATGCGAGAGAATGATCTCTGTGCTGACTCAGCCTAAACAATGGCGAAATATATTCAAAAATTGTTTAAAAATAAAAATTTTCTGCGAAAAAAAAAAAATTAGGAACTGCTCAGGAGTCCTACACTCTAAAAACTAGTTTGTAAATTTGCTACACGAGCTTATATGAGCGCTAATAAAGTAGGTATGGTAGAATAGTATCCCAGACATCCATGATAGCACCTCTAGACGTTTTTATAGAACAGTCAAATGTATACTGAAGTTACCAGACTTGTATTGTAACAACTGTAAAAGTTTGCATATTTACAAGGCGGAAGTATGGTAGCTGTCCCATACTGTGTTGAGGTTAATTACTTTATAAATATTTCAGGAAGTTTTTTACAGTGTAGGGTGTTATTTTGAGGACATTCTACAGCAATGTATCAATTTTAGCACCCGTAGCAATACCGGTTCTGAGTTACAACTAATTTTTCTTCTTTCGTATTTCGTGTCATCCTAATTGCAGAGTGGTGAGGAATGGTATAGTTTCGTTGGCAAATAATTCTACTGGCACTATCTAGACTGAATTGGGGATGAAGGTGGGCATTTTCCACTGTGCAGTTCCACGTATAAAACTGTCCATTTAGTGCGTGGGAGTGGAACGTTTTTATGACAATTATAATGAAATAATCTCTAGTATATACGTATTAAACTAAATCAGTATTTTGCACATTTAGGAAATATTTTACTAACGCTAAACGTTCTGGGTCGAATGCGTATTGAAACTGCAGACTGTTATATGTTTATATGCACATTTGGAAACTGTCAAGATGGCCGCACTAACGTCGAACCAAAAATTGTACTCTTCCTCCCCCCTTCCTTTTTTTCTAATGAGTTCTAGATTCGTCCCAGCCTTTCAAGGTCAGTAGTAACGCAACATATTGAATTGTAACGTTCTCCTACAGATTTTCGGCATTAAAAAAAACTGCTGCTTCCGGGCCGACCTTGTAGGCGCTTGTTATCATAGATAAAGCTGTGGTGGTATGATTTTCTTTTTATACGCATGACCTGAGTATTGCCTCATGAATGTCTCCCATGCGAAATAAAATTACGTCGACCAACTGAAGTGCTAAACCAGAAATGTCTTGGTGCCCTTGAATTTGAGACCTTCTCTGTGGCCTTAGTATTTTCAAATAACTAATAGATCACGTGGCCCAATTTATTCTACCAAAACTATGCTGTATTTAGTAGTTAAGTACGTCATATAACGGGACTTGTAAGATACAAAATACTTGCGAGCGTTCCGATCGAACCACGCTAAATTACTGATTACTAATTCCCAATTCATGTGATCATGGCTTGTGTGTGAATATAGCTGTCATATTTTCCAGGTCGTCATGATGTCCAGTCACCGTCAGAAATAATAACTTGGCTTTATTATATGTCCATAAGATCGCTTGAAATAAGTGCCCTTGGCCATCACACGACCTAACCTCTAGTTTAAACTTGTTCGATATCCGTTGAGGGGCTCAAGGATAGGTCAGCCTGGTTAGAAGTAAATAAGTACGAACTCGGTCAGCTAAAGAACTGTCACGGGAAAGACATAATTGAGCAGTTGATTTCCAAATCTCTCCTTGTGGGAACAATCGAACAATATAATTCACGTAAAAATTCTTCAGAACAAGAATCCTTACGCTCCTGTAAAAAAGGAGTGATGTAGGTATTCTGAAATCCAAAAGCAAAACCTTTGATTTGCCTGCATATGTTGATGGTAATGCTTTGGAAAATGGTGGTCTTTTGCAGATGAAATTTTCATCGGCTACGGGTCGTTTTGGAACAGCAATCTTTGTTATACACGTAGTGGACATTAATGCCAATCCGGTGAAACACCACAAACTATTCTTTTTGGCAGCTCGCCCTTTGGAAATAGACTGTTTAATTGAGTCATTTAATGCAGCTTAACTTTATTATTGTTGTTACTACTATGGCAAGAGAAATAATCTGAATATCAAATAGAGCGATGAGCTCTTTGAAGTTAAATAATCTTGATAGTACTGACGACACAACGGGTCGAAGCGATGACGTCAAGTGGCAAATTATGCTTCTATGTTTGTCTTACGAATTCGGGTGTAATTTTTTGGAGCTAACGGCAGACTTTAAAAGTTATTTTAATTAATTTTTTTTAGCGGCGCCAAAATTATGATTTTAATAATCGTACTGCATGCTGTACTATTGCGGACATACGCCATTGCGATATTATGTCGTTCCAGAAATCTCAGTAAGAGACAAATAAAAAACAAATACTAAAAACAAAAAATGAGAAAACAAGCCTAGTTTGGCTATAGCGCGGTCTAAGGGTGCAAAATCTGTTCACTACCTTCTTTCACCTCCGGTGGTACCGTAAATACTCGCTGGTAAATAACAGCCCTATAATTCAAGTTTTATTTACCGCCCAGCTGCAAGAGTAGGCTTGCCTTCCTGCTAGCGCGCATACAGTTAGGTGAATCGGGCTGTAGTCAACACCTAATTAAAACTGGGCCTGGGCAAACACTGATTGGCGTGGAGGGCAAGTTTTAAATGGATTACCGGCAGAAAGCCGTGTTTAGTAATTATGCTAGCACAGGCACAAAATCATCAAGAGGAGTCGCAAGAAAAGAAGAGGATATGTGCCGTGCATTGATCCACTCGTCCGAGTACAGTTTCAATGCGGGTGGAAGGAGGGCGGCTGGCCTTCGGGCCTAAAACTTGTAGTCAACACATCCACAAAAAAAACCGAACATGAAAGATCCCATAAGTAGAGACGGGAAAAATTCTCGGGGTCACTGATCTGTAGGCTAGTTTTCAAAAATAAATTTGTATTAAAGAAGACAACAGTTGTTCGTTGGCTGCTCGCTGACACAGTGAAATGGGTCTGCACTTAGTTTCATTGCTATTATTGGCTCATCGACTTCAAGGTGGTGTCAAATAAGTCAACGACCAATTGTGAAAGTAGCGTGAACTTACAGTTGCTGGAATTCTAGCCTGTACCTGAAAATAAACGCCAATTTTTCAGGTCTCTACCCATAAGTAGAGACATGCAAAACTCGCGTTATTTTCTGACAACTGACTAGACTCCGAGTGACTATAGGCTCGTTCGACGTCTCCCGCTGGCCGATATTGTCGTGACTTGCCGTGGAGAATGCTTACACGGTAGAGAGGCCAATCTCTGTAAAGACGTAACACACGTAAATTACAACACGAAAAAGCTCGTGGCCATTAGAATCGCAGATAATGCTCTTTTATGTACAGGAAAGTGAAGTTTAGTCTGTTACCAAATGATGTCGCGAATTTTGCATGTCTCTACCTATAAGGAATTAGTCAACAACAAATAAATAAAAAATGAAATAAACATCCAAAAAGAGAGACATATTGGTACTGCATTTTTTAAATTGTAGAATCTAATTTTGAAGTGACTGTTATTTTTGTATATAAACACGTAAGAACACGAACGTATCGTATGAAACAAGATAAATGTAACTAGCCTACTAAAATACAGTACATGCACCAGGAGTATAGTCCTCATAACAAGGGACAGGAAAATTTCGCGAAATCGATTACCTGTAGGCTAGAATCCATTATACTATGCATACTCAAGCCCCGTCTATTCGTTCATTGTCTGTTGTTCCACTAAGTAGCAGCTAGTGGACAAATGGTCGGGGCTTGAGTATGCATAGGATAGTTGATTCTAATATGCAGGTCATTGAATACGAGACATTTTCCTGTCTCTACTCGTAACTCAAGACGGTAAATTTCCATGACTTACCAGGCACTGCCATTCCGGAACTCGCAATCCAAAATAATTTACAGATGATGAACATCGCCGTTAAGGAGCTGGTACTTGGTATTCTACAATGTTTTTACTATGGTTCATAGAAATATCGTAATTATTTATGTTTGGTGGCTTTCTGAGAAGTGAGTTATTTTTAATTCTTGGTTATTGTTTTACTCTCAGCTAACTTCTATCTTTTCGCATGGGCGTGCCTGACAGGCTGGGGAGATACTTACCTCCCCCCAATTATTTAGAGGCGTGTTATCCCCCCCTCCTTCCCCAAATAATATTATTAAAAAATATATATATAAGAAAAATATTAACATTCCTGCTAGTGGTTCAAAGTTTATAAGTACAGGAAAGCTGCTTAAATAACCCCACTTTGCACCTTAAAATCAAAATTTTCCTGGGCGGAGGACCCCTTCCCTCTCAAAGATTAACTGTCGCGCACGGCAATGTCTTTTCGACTATTGTTATTACAGCATACTACGTAAGTAATAAACAACGAGTACAGATTTTGCTGTGCTCAAAATTTAAAACCCAAGGCTATGTTAGAATGTATGTTTAACTGTTATTCTCGAAAAGATATTCTTCAACAAAAGTGCGCACTATACCGTGAAGAGCGTATATTGACTTCGTGGGCCTGCATCGTTGTCCATGACAGGGAGCATACAATAAGAGTGACCTAAATCCAATGTTAAACAAAGAGAACCTTATATTTGCCAAGGATTACAATTCCCCCTTTCTAATACCAACGTTAGAATACGAAATTTAGCTCAAATTTCATTTTTAGTCAGTAGTCTAAATTTTCATAGGCTACTATAATATTTGTTATAACATTTAACTTTTCTGCATAGCCTACTAAATAAAATAATTTGTTGGTTTCCATCTAAGAGTAAATATAGGGTAGAGGGAGTATCCTCTATACAGCTGCCCACGAAATTGTGTGTTCAACGTGTGTCACGTGACTTTAGTGAAATATGCGCGGGAGATTTGCAGTAACATTGAGAGCCAAGATAATAATTGCTTAGTAATCACAACCATGTTGGGTTATGTTGGTACCTTATGAATATATGAACTAAGGAGAGCATACTACCATATTATCGCATAGTATAATTGCGTAGAAATACCAGAACGACAAATGTAAACAATGTTTGCCACGTTACTGTTTTCCTTAACGCAGCTGTTTTAAGTAAAAAGTAAATATTAGCAATATACTTACTATAAGGTTTTGAACCGAGATCTTGGTGACACCACATGACTAAATATACATTCTGGAAGGTGCGCCATGAGTTTCAAACAACACGACTGCATTTTTACGCCAAGAAAACATAAATAAACAGTACCAAATTCTCGAGACCTTGTTGGACACATTTGTGACGTCATGTTCCCTCTACTATATATTACATCTATGGTTTCTAAGCATATTTCATCTCGTTGTTATTTCATTTTAACGTTTACCCTTCGTTGCTTACCATCGGTCGGAGGACGTGGTAACAATGACCTGAAGGCGTGCAGGCTAGCTATCTTGCAGGCGCACACGAGGTATGTGTTTATCGTCCTTGCGCCTGCGAGGTAGGCTGTTTGATGTCACTGTTTTTGACTTGTCAGCAGAATGTGGCCTTCTTGTCCACCCCTGCAAGCTGTGGTAAATCGGTGGCTTGGAAGTGATACCGCGTATCTACAAAATGACCGTTTCTAAAAAAGAATGACTAAGTCGAAGACAGCCTTTTACATTCGTATGTGTTTAGAACAATCGAAATTTCAGTTTATGAACTATACAATTTGCTACAAAAACTTAGTCACAATAAGCGAAATTGTGCCTGCACGGCCGGAAACTGCTATCCAAGAAAAATAAAAATATAAGCTCTGGAATTTGAACCATAAATATTGCAAATAAAATAACACGGTCTCCGCTTGAAGGAAAGTGAATAATAGTACAGCTTTTTCGCACAAGTTGCTGGGATTGCGTGTAGATGCGATAATGTATTACGTACGCCGACCGACGTCACTCTTAACGCTCCATCGGTTTTGTGCAGGGACGTCATTTCAGGTTTTTCTTGACCGGGGTGGGGGGGGCAAGTTTTTTTGGTGACAGTGACCTTGATGCATCTTTTTTATTAATTAAGTATGTATAAATTAGAAACTTTAATAATAAAACTTCCGTGCTATGTGCTTAAAAGGGCTTGTTCCCGAGTTTCTTTCAGACTGGTGCCAATAACTCAAATATTTTTTAGCCAAAAGTTATGAAAAAATTTGAGTCAATGTGCAATCACACGATGCACAATACTGTGGACACGTTTAATGTAGCATTCGCCAGCAAAAAAAAATAATTTCCTTCATTTTTGCTTATATTCACGACGAAAAACGTGGTACTTTGGGTAATGAAATCTAAAAAACCGTTCAGTATAATTCTACAAAAAAAATTCAGCTACAAATTATAACATATAAGTGTCAAAACTGTGCAGCGAAATTTTGATATGAGTATTAGGTAGCAATAAAAAAATATTTTCGAAATCACTGCCAAACTCCGTAACAAGGCCTTAAGTTAGCATTATTTAAATAACAAAATACAAAGAAAAATATTTTATACACCTAAAATTCTAAATCCATGGGGGGCCTTCCATGAACCCCCAGATGACGCCCCTGGGTTTGTGCCTCACATACATCACCGCAACCTACCTAGATAAGAACCTTTAAACCTGGCTATGATCCTGAATCTTAACTACTGTGCTGATATGTGTAGCGGGGAATGGAAGTGACGTGCTTGTTTGCCCCGTTGTTGCAGGAGGAGATAAACGTGCTGTGCCAGCGCTGTGCCAAGTCGACGCAATCCAACGTCGTGTTCCCGATGTGCTGCCGTAACACGGAGGATGTGCTCGACTGGTGCGACCAGTACGTCAAGTTCGGAATCCGCAGCACATGAGCAGAAAACCCCTCCCCTTCCCCTCCTGAGCAGCACTGTACCTAGCCCTGCCGCCAGAAGTACCTAGATACTACCCCCAACAACCCTTTCCGGTTCTTTTAACTCATCTGCAACTTACTGTTCCTTCTCCTTCGCCAAAAGATCTCACCACGTGTCCGCATTTCACCGAGACAATTCTGCACATGACAGACAACTGGCCCGCGTGTCCACAAAGGAGGAGAGGCATATGTTAAAAGACACTTTTAGTAAATATTAGTGCTATAGCATCAGTGCTATTGAACGCAAACCGTTCTAAACATGTTTCAAGACAGCGGAAATTTGTCAGACCTCCGAGTGCCTTACATACCAGTATTTTCTAAAATATTGTAGCGTACACTATCTGTACAATTGAACAATGATTATTCGACTGTTCACAGATGAAATAAGACTTTTCCAACAGTAGTGTACCATATTGGTTCAATCAGCTGAAAAGACCCGGAATGCAGATGTACACACTAAAATGCAACATATCAAAATGGTACACTTTCCCTGCAATGAATCAATGTCCCTAAACATGTTGCATAGTGTCACCAAGGGTGTACCTAGAAACTATTTCAAAAAGAGTTTCAAACAGTTATCTTGAAGACAATACTTTTAACAATAAACTGAGCACTTTTGAAACCCATTAAAAAAATATACATATTTTGTTTGAGCCCAAGACGTTCACTTTTGAGTGTGTAAGCTTCTGGACACTTAACTGCTGTGATATATATATATATATATTAAATAAATAGTGGAAACAAATTAACTGGCTCAAAAGAAAAAATAACCAGGGCTTCAAAAGTGTTCACTTTACCATAAATTACATGTAATGTGTGTTCAATATTCCTGAATGCTGGCACGATGATACATTTCTTTATTACTGTTTTTTTTGTATATGTTTATAGGATGGAATGCAATGAAAAATGTTACAGCTTAAAAAAAAATTCCAAGTGTTTTGCGAAAATGGAATTTGAACCCTCGAAGGGACCCGCTCCTCTTCCTTTCCCTCTGAGTATATCTAACTTGTCACATTTATTTACAACGAAAACATGGAAGTATGGCTGTGATATGATTTACTTCCGTACCCTCGTCCAGCAAATTTCAGTTGACGAGCTATTAATCCCTACATGAAACTAAATTTAAACATAATTGTGCAGTGAGCATAAAATCAGCATTCATGATTTCAGCAAGATAAATACTTCAGATTCCCCCCTTCCTTCTTCTAGGTCATTAAAGTTGGGAACCTTGCTGCATAACTATTTAAAAATGCTCAGTTGTATTTCCCTCAGCAGTGTTGCCATCCTAATGTTTCAAAATACTCCTTGGAACTGCGATTAACACTGTTAAGTCAACTGACACACTAAATACTGCTGGATCTCCAGCACGCCGAAAATCATGTGCTGGGCTTAAACATTCAATACTGAACTGTACCTATTGAATGTTATTTTATTTACTGAATTGGCTGTGATATAATCTAGTAAGGTAACAAAATGTTTCATCTTTTTTACAACTTTGCACTGCATAAGCCTGTTTTCATAGTAACACATTTACCACTTTGTCCTGTGTATTTGTGATTTCTTGTACCAATATTTATACTGAACATTTTATACTCAGTTGCAAGTAGATATTTCTTTTAATTTGTTAATGTAATATTTATAACAATGGTAATTCTTTAGTAATGCTTATTTATACGGTGGTGATATTTATGTATATTAAAATCAAGGAAGTAGTGCTCAAAATAATAATTCGCATTGATCTGAATATCTTTTGCATATAAAGTCACAAAGACTTTTATAGCTCTTTAATCCAAAATAATTTAAATATATGCAAATAAGATATTAAAGCAAGTAACAGCTGTCACAGTTTTATTTTTTTATTTTTTTTTTCAAGTAATCAAAAAGATTTTAATAAAATTTAAACAGTTATTAATTTGAATTGGACAAAACATTCAGATGTGCTAATGCTAACTGCATGGGGTTTCTTTAATTACCAAAATATTAAAATAAGAACTTAAATGAAACAAAAAATAACTTTTGAATAGAACAGCATTAGGCTTATTAAGAAATTTTTAGACTGGCAATATGTTATAGTAACATGAGACTTCAATTTTGGAAGCTTTAGAAAGACATTAATTGCATTGTAATTTTAAAAATTACATTATCTTGCGCAGAAAAAATAGGCACAAAATTTTTTCTCAAAATTCTGTATTTTTTGTTCAAGTTGTGACAAAAAATTGCTGGAGAACAAATACTTGCACGACTGTAACATTTGAGCACTACTTTCTTTATCCAAGGGCTGTGATAAAAAACTTTATAATTTTGTAACTTCAAGCATTAGTGTCAACAATGGAGAATAAATTTTGAATGCTGAAAATTAGCTGCTCATATCTGAAAATATAATCCTTTACTCCCTGTCCATTCACAATCCTTATAATGTTTGGTGTTCAACAATTTTTAACAAAGATCTGGAACACTTACTGAAGAATACTTGTTAATGGGCTGCATGTGCATTAAAAATTAGATATCGTGCAATTTTATTAACGAAAATAATGTGTCATCATATTAAATACACAACTTAATTATAGAAACACCCACAAATACCAAAGGGAATTAATCCTGTAATTCATATTTTATTCAATGTTGTTAATATTTTACTAACTAACAAGCAGGATTCAGACCACGAATCAATGTGACCAATGGGTTGGTCACCATTTCTGTACATTGCAGTTACATGTTTATTTATTTTCTTCGATGCAAGGAGCTACAGCTGGCAAAGTGGCAAGAGCACTCGCATTCCACCAAGGCAATCCAGGTTCAATTCTTTGGGGTACGGTCACCAGATTTTCGCATGTGGGAATTGTGTCGGTAGGCTTTTTCAGGGACCTACCATTTCCCCCAATCCTTCATTCCGGTGCTGCTTCACACATATAATGTCGTCCCTCATCAGTGCTGAAGACCTCGCTATTAAGTGCTGACCTAACTCTCTTCGCAAAGAAATATGAACAATTTTCAAAACATGTACTACTCTGCTTTGTGCCATGTGACGCGATCCCCATCCAAACAATAATAAACTTGACGCTGCTCCACAGTACTGAAGATTACTATTATCATTACGAGAAACCTGTGCTCGACTTGGAGAGAGACATTATGTAGAATCATTAATTAAGGCTGGAATAGTTGGCAACCTCTCAGGCATGTTGCATATATAAACATAACGTAGATCTGCCTTATAAGATAATGGACGCTAGTTATTTTTTACATTTGAGGCATAGAAACTGGGAAGGCGATAAGTCACTATCACATGTCTGTCAAACACCTCATCTCCTCTATGCACAGAGTACCTAATAAACTAGCGTGCAGTGTTTTCGTAGAATGTGTTTTACAACGGGACTTCAAGCAATGGCCCTGTTATTTTATTTATGGCAAGTATATGGAAAAATCCAATACAGGTTTCTATATACGTATTTTGTTTTACGATTATACAGTTGATGTTTTCTCAGCTACAGTAATGTGAAAAAGTCATTTTTAGCACTTTTGAGGAGCTTGGTAATCATGATGGCATTTTTTAAACCACACGGACACAGTTTGAAGTATATCTTCTTTTTGCACGTAAACGCAATGGAATAATTTTTAATAGATACAAGAAAAAATACTTTCCGTACCACGCTACAGCACGGCTCATCCCCCAGATCCACTAACTCTTAAAGATAAATTCATAGTTCCAGTCTGCGCAGCAATGAAAAGACACAATGCAAATATGAAACACAATTAGATTAAAAGTTGCAACATTAGTGATTTGATATCCTTTTATTAACCTGTCACACAAGGATTACCAAAAGGAAATTGTTTTCAAACTTACTTTCTATAATTATTTCCACACGCCAGTATAATAAATGGATGCTGTCAACCTTACATTTGGCCAGGGAGCAAATAAAAGGAGAGTTATAACGAAACCCTCACTTTTTGCCGAAGATATTCAAAAGTACGTAGCAGAAAAAACCTCTACACGTAATCCAACTTCAAGACCAAAAAATTCAATACAATTCTGACTTTTACTCATAAGTAGCTCTGCTGTATCTTAATAAGTTGAGTTCTGAAGTAAACAAATAACATAATATCATTGCACTTCGCTGGATTCTAATTGGCTCAATTTGTGCAGTGTGCCGACGTACTATTTCCAACAGACAAAACTGTGTAGTCTTTATCATTGGATACAACAATGCCCTATACGGTATATTAAAACAATATTGCGTAAAAATTTTGTACTTGTTGTTGACATACGGAAACAAAAATTACATAAAAACGTGATAAAAATATTGACATCATGTGCAATAACAGTATATTTCAAAATTAAACTGTAATTATCAAGACATGACTTAAGGCCCCGCTACAATTGATTTAGCACAGAAAATAGCACACGCACAGAAAGTTGAATCCCAGCATTTTGGGTGGCAAACTATACAATCACAAATAGCTAGAGACCTGAAACTGGCGGTGTTATTTTTGGCCAAAAGTGGTGTTATTTTTGTCGAAAAGCGGTGTAAAAAAGTGGTGTTATTATTTTTCGTCAGAATTATTCAATTTAGTGACTGTAAATGTATAAAAGTTTACTATGAGTTATACTTCATTCATTTTCTTGGACATATATTATATCTATCCTAATTTAAACACACTTTTCAAATTTAAGATACTTGAACCAAAATCACACAACAGTTAAAACATGAAATTCCTAGTAGTACTTACCAAACATAAAAATTTACACAGCACTGACTGTACAAAATTTCCATACAAGACAGTTTTTAGGCA
>PNEQ01107501.1:69063-91638 GCA_003012365.1 Medauroidea extradentata | reverse complement strand
TGGTTTCCCATTTGTGTTACCTTTGTACATAGTTCTCTTAGTAGTCAAATTGCTGCTTGCACTAAAGTGTGAATTTTTCAAGGCAGCTTAACTTCGTCGTGACTCAGTGAGTAACGGAGCGAAACTGGACACTACTAAAACTGAACTACCCACAGTAGCCGTACAAGAATATGTATTACTAAGTTGGTATACTGTAAATATTAATGTGCAGTTGCATGCAACTTATCAAAACACACAATTCACATTAAATAGCGAGCAAATAAAATTAGTAGCTGTATTGCTGTGGAAATGGTGGTGAGATATTTTGTTACATTTAAACTTATGTCATGTGACATTTTTGATATTACGTTTTAGGCACAGATTTAAACTATAGTTTTCAAATAACAGATATATTAGTAGATATTTTACTGATTAATTAATAGATGTTACTCACTTTTTATTCGTGGACATTGACAAAACAACACATTTGACAATGTGAAACCTGACAGCTAATTTTAACTGTGAAAATTACAGTGGTTCTAATTTAGAGTGTAACATTACTTTCATCCAACAAATATTGTCATTTTCTTAGATAGATTTAAGAAAATAACATAAATCTTTGTTCTAAAAATTATACCGTAAGTATTACTTGAAAATATGGATTCCCATGTTACAAAACTCTTGAAATTCGAACAGACGACATTATAACACTGTAATTGGAGAATTGTGGTTTTTTGCTGTACACATAAGTACACGACAAATATTATTATTATTATTATTATTATTTAAGGATTATAACTTAGCCTAGAAGTAAATAATTTTTATTTTACATTTTATTTCAGAACCTCCTAGGATAATGTAAATTACTGTGGAGTTTAAAAATTTTTATATTTTAATTATTGTTTTGTTGGTAAATAAAACAGCTTCCAGCTCGTGTTACATAACTGAATAAAAACAGTTAGCACTGACACTTACAAACCCTAATTCAGAATATTATATGAAGTGTCTGTACGCGAACCAAAAGACGTTTACGAAAACCTAGTAGGTATAATTTTACTCTGTAGTATTGGGTAAGTGACCGAATCTACTCAGTCTTTGGATATTTAACGGTTTTTTCCCAGGCGTACATAAATTCGATGAGTAATGTGTTGGCTGCCTTAAAAAAAAAAAGGCTGAATTCGCAGAAGCGGTATATTTGAGTCGCCGATGTTGCAGACCTTTGTTAGTAGACCAGGTTAGAATAATGCAGAATATCATATTGTACTGGTACAATATACGTTTATAACATTACAATTGTGTACTAGTAACGAATACTGTAAACAAATGCTAGAGTTGAACCCGAAGTATTATATAGCAATGTATTGCAAAGTGAAAAATTTCTCTGATAACCGCATGCTTTTTGCAATAAGCGAGAATTTACTATCTCCAACTTCGTTTAAATAAATAAAAATGTATATTTTTAGAAGGCCTAGTAATTAATAATCATATAATTTATTTCATACCAGGGTTACGTTCTCTGGCATTTTTTCTTGATAAACTACTTCTGACATCTGGTCCAACAAAAATACTACATCCTGACGTCGTATTTTTCGTAAAAATGCACTCAAGACCTTACAACGTATTTTTATGTACAATGCGGTAGCCTATGTTTGCTTACTTTTTACGCGCGCTTTTCTTGTTTTTCGTCTGTTGCTGACAGTCTACTATAATGCTCCTGAGCGTAGACCGGAGTTGATCCGGTGACAAGATTGATGTGAAAATGTAGAGTTCTTGCGGCCCGGTAGACTGTCGCATGTGGTTCTTGCCCGATTTTAGAGTAATAATTACTCTATCGAGTAGGTCGAGTAAGGTATTAATAAGTGCCTAAAAGCGATTAAGAAAATGAAACCTGTGTAATAGGTTGTTAACAATCATCGTCGTCAGTCGACTGGCACGTCTACTTTCTGCGATACGTCTAGACGAGATTTCTCGGGTAACGAGTTGTTGATGATTCATGTCGTACTCAGTTACAAAATTTAAATTATTTGGTTTGTGGTGTTGAGAGCAGAAAGTATTCAATATCATATATCATCTGGAATAATTTCCGAAGAAATCCCTTTCGTTGGCCACAATTTATGATGATTATAAAAAAAATTGTTGTCAAAGTACATGCGTTAAACAATAAATATTTTACAACTTAAGTTTTACTTAACCCCAGAGGCGACAAATAATGACAGCCGAAACCTTGGTTTCCTGCGGTCAGTATACTCGGCTTACAAAATGATATACCTGCATTTAAAATTTGTCTTAGCAAATTGGCCCTTCAACAGTTGCATTCGTGTGTACCCGTATAAATGTCAACAATTTATTTGAAAGCGAATTTTTTTAACTTGTAACTTTTTTATACTAAATAGCAGCTGAGAAATGTATGTTTTCGTAGTGAATTGTTACTGCTGCAATATCTTTAGTGATATCAGACATAAGAAGATTCACGGTCTGTTAAAGATTGTATAAATTCCTGCTCGATCTGCAAATAAATCTACTTGCAAAATTCCTTTAAAGGCGAGAATGGTGGCCCCTGTGTCTGAATTGCGTACCTTCCACGCCCTAGGTATGCGGGGGAGCCGGTATAAACAAGCAACACCAGAGCACTTACCTCAGCTTGGCCTCGACTGAACAAGATGGCGTTGATAAGGAAACCACGCGTATTGAAAGTCACATGCCACTTTGCTCGCCTCATGTCTACGTCCTTTCTCAAACAACTAATTGGCTTCTCTACCCCCTCCCTTCAGCCACCAGCTCATTAAGGCCTCTCTGTCAGGTTTGAAAATGTGATACTCACCTTCGTTATAACCACACAACCCGTCCAGATAAATTGTTCATTTTAACTACTTAGACCCTACTCGACGAAGACAATACATGCATAATCAGTAGCGAAATTTGGTTGTACTGAATCACTCCAGACGAATGTTATGATGGTTCACTTACACAGGCCATGGCTGATTCATTCATTGTTCTTGTTCTCTGAGGCTCTGGTTATATCTGCCATGACCTGCATGTCGACAGTCTTGGTCTATACGTATCATCCCTAGCAACATATTTGAAGACGTATATTTTTGCATGCAAAATTAAATCATTTGATGTTAGTCCGTATTATCACTGCTATAAATTAACTTAATCACATGCTATTGTACAGTACATGAAAGCCAAAACACGAAGAACCTTTTAATTTTCCAAATTACAAATCCTCCTTCCTTCTACATATGTGTCTGGTAGTTCTAACACATAAACAATTGCTTACTGCTATACTTTTCAAAGAATTAAAAACCTTAGATTTCTGACTAGCATCAGTTAGTGTTAGATTTCTGCACTTGTAAGGGGATAACTCCGATAAATGTTTTACTACCATGAGTAAAATTCAATTTATTATTACTGTACCTGTATAGTGATAAGTGATTATGTTCGAATCGAATTTTATATGCCAAAATAACTACAGTAAAGTATCCTGCGGTTGGGTAAAAAAACACTCTCTTAAACTGTTATTGTTATTTCTCGCCACGATACTATTACTTAAGTTTTATCGTTATAATAAATTAAGTTTCACACGACTTTTTAAAATATTTATATAATATTATTCTTTTTATATGGTTTTTAAATAACATTTTAAAAATGTTAGTATCTCCCAATGAGTTAGAGGCACCCAGACAATAAGCAAGAAAATAATTTAACCCTTTCCTAGAATAGTATTAAAATATATTTCTGACATTGACGAAAATATTTAAAGGCAGGTTATTAGCTAAAAATAGAAGAGTTGTGTTAGTTGTTTTGATGGTCGTGATTATGATAAGGTTGAAATTACCAAATACGAAAATGTTCTAAAATTGGTTAGAAACCATATATTTAATATTGTTTTTTTAAAATTAGTCTAATCCAGTATTAGAGTAAATATTAATTTTGTTAGCGAAAAATTTTGCAGCAGTAAAACTTGTTGCGCGGCATGAAATTAATTTATGTATTTTTTAATGTCTTGTTGCTGTATGGATTTTGTACAACTGACATTAACAACCGTGTTTTCGTATCATTATTTACCACTTGGCTAAGTTAGAATTTATTACAATATTCTCGCATTAATTCTTGCAACTATTTCACAGTGCGTCTTGATTTACACACTCATGTTCACAGCAAAGGTTAATTTTCGTTTTAGGTATAAGGGAATAATTCATTTCATTATCCGAAAAAAGAAAATATGAAACTGTAGGGTATTTTTGAGTTCAGAAATGTTCCAGTTACAATGAACTAAAACGTACCGTTTATTTCCGGATACGATGCTGAGCGAACATTCTAAATATACAGATGAAAAAAAAATTATATCAGAAAATTATTTTTTGCGTCCATTTAGATTTCAGTAAATCCACATTGCTTTACAGCGAAGATAATTTATAAAAATAAATTTGATTCATTTAAATACTTTTGAAAAATGCATTGTTCAAGAGTATAGTTATTCGTTTAGTAACGTATCTAGTCAAATATTTTGACACAAAGTTTGCATCAAAAATACTACAGGTGATCTTAACGCAAATGTTACTATGTTTTTTATTTATGAGGAAGTTTTGTTGAAAATATTTTGTAATTTGAATGTTTTAGTTGTAAAGCTACTTTAGTTTAGCTGATATACAGAATGGTTACTGCACATATTGCAGGAATAGTTTCATAGCACCAGCATGTAGGATGCACTTGCCGCACACTCTGTTTGCGTTTTCTATATTTTTTGCTCAATCCAGGCGGTATTTTTATAGTTCTACTACAATATACGTCAAGAGCAACCTAGCAGTTTCAAAGTCCTGTTGGCAGCGTTGTACGCGCTTTAAATAATTCTCAGAGGCAACGTGACTTACGAGCACGTTTATAACGGACTCTAGGTAAACTATTCCCCTTTGAGTATGTTCAGTTTCATAACTGTCACAAGAGGTCTGAACTTGTTCCGATTTTCCGTCATATATTGTTCAGACTAAGCAGCTTGTGTAGCTGTACATACTGTACATTATTTGTGTATGACGTTAGTCTTATTTTTAAGCGTCAAGACAGAAAAAGTTAGCTTTGACGTGTGAATAAGGTGAACACTTATACGATAAATATATCACCATTATCCGTAAACATACGTTTACTTAAGTTAATTACTTTTATATATATTCGCAAATAAACACAATCACCAATTAAAATTACGCTACTTATATGATTTCGAACGAACTGAATGAGTCGTTCACAATGTAACCACATTAAGAATTATTTAAGTTCGGTAAACATTCCAATGGACATATTTAAAATTAGGCAGCCTTTGATATTCATATTATTATTTGCAGTAGTGCGGTTCACTGTCGAAGTCTGTAATCGACTTATTCTACACTGTCGTCTTACATCGACTATTTTTATTATTCGGGAGTTGTCCTGTTGTCAGTAAACTGTAGATGTGACCTTCGTACTACTACGATCGTGAGAATGTGAGGTCATCGTACTATTAGTTGCAGATAATTCGCAATATACCGTACAACTATGCCATTAACGAAGTTTAAACAGAATAATCGAATTGTAATAGTTGTTGTATAAACATTAATAAAATAGGAAAATAGTTATTTTTAATTATATTTTTATTTTAAAGTGCGTTTAATTTAATGAACAACGGCACCATACTTTCTTTATTTGCGTCTATGTAACTCGAGAAAAACTTAAAAGAAAGGAGCAGTCTGTTTTGCGCGGCAAAAACGTGAACCGCCATGTTGTGTCCCGTTGACGTCACGATACTGTACATTTGAATGTACGTAACACACAAACGGCAGCAACATACGTTCAAACCGTGAACTTGTGTTAAATAAAGTAGTTTATGCGATGCAATCGAGTATGGCTTGAACTCCGAAGAGCATAATATGGATAGGCCTAGAAGTTAGTTAACGCAGCAATAAAATGCAAATTACTCGGAATAAAAACTTAACTTTAGCGCCGTCTGATAAATCAAGGCGTACTGCATGGTTTGAGCTTCGAGAAGAGACCGAATAGTCTGCCATTAAGGAGAATTGATCCCTGTCAGATCGGTTTTACGGTTTTTCTTATAAATCGGTAATTGACACATTGTTTTGCTTTCTTCACGCTGACGAGGCATAGTTTATTGTTTCATTCACTTTTTAGAATCCATATGACATTGTTTCTGTTAATTTTGTGGCCTCTGTAGTCGCTCCCGTAAATAAAGCAATTTTTACTTTTCAGCTGTTTCCCGTTGCAAAATAATGAATATATTATGGTTCCGGCAATTATAGAAAGTCTATTAAGTTTGTATCTATGCCTTGTCGTGACAAAAATATTGATACATCGACTGGAATAGAAGTTGTAGGGCAGAAACAGATAAGTCCAAGGTGGTAGGGATCAATACCCCTTAACGACTAAACTAAAGTTTACGTATGCAATGCTCTGTTGTGTACAACATGACACGGTTAGCATAAAATAAGTAAGTTCTTTTAAGTTAAAAATTGCAGTCAATAACTTGCAGTTTGCGACGAAATCCCTGCAGCTGTAGTGTTTTGGCTGTTTCACTGGCTGTGGCAAAGTCATTAGCCAATAGGCGAGTTCAAGGCACCCGAGATTGGCCGATAATTCGTGGGATGGGCGGAGTCTTGCGAAACTTGCTCCGAGATGGCAGCACAGTTCTCAGTGCCGTTCGCGGGAACCGTAAAAATTATTGAAAGAAAAAGTTTAAACTGATTTTTACTTGTATTATAACAATTGACCTACCATATTATTTTACCAACATGCGTAACCAGAATGTTCGATCATAGTCTGTGAAAGGTTTGTTTAAACGCATTCCAAATATTAGCTTGATAGGTTCACTTGTTTTACGCATGTGAACATCGTTCGGCTGACCTTTCAAACCTAAACTTATGATTAAATACCATATTACAAATCGAATTCGTAGTAAGTTATTATCTCTCTAGAATTTAAAATTAATTAACACAAACCTAAACCTATAACTAAAATGTCGCAATGTGTGGGAGCTACTAATAGACCTACATTGCTATCTTCACTCCTAAAAATCAACACAAGTGAAATAAATCTTCGTTGTTAACTAACAAATCTACAACCACGCGTGCCCAAACAACGGGCGAATTCATCGAATTAACTTTTACGTATCCGGGTTTGCTAATCTGTATTAGTTTTTTAAGTCGGTGAAAAATTCCAATACACACAAGAGTGTCTGGCGTCCGCTGGCTAAACAAAAAAAGTAAGACTACGTCATAAATGTGTCAGCCAATAAGAACGCGTTTTCAATGTTTGTGGCGGCGTTTGAAAATATGACATTTTTAAAGCTGAATTATTTGAAAATTATTATTATGTTCACAGAGCTATTGCTTTGCCTGGCTGCATTTAGTGCCAAATAATTCGGAAGAATCAGGTAAATATTAAATTTTTTTGTAGGAATTTTCAACAGTTATAATTTTAATACAGTATTTGCTATTGTTTAAAAAATTTAAATGATATCGTAGTTCTGAGAACGGCTTCAAAACAAATCAGACATGATCAGTGTTACGGAAGTATTCCAACATTCACCGGAGTGATTTCAGATACAATGAGGATTGCTGGAACGATAATCACTACTCGGCTAACCACTACAGTATTTCGAAAATACGTTACCTCGCTCGATTATCTCAATAAATTGCCAGTAAATACAAGAAAAGAAGTAGGATCTGCGCAAGAAACTACATTGGGAACTGAACTCGTAAGGAAAACAGCGATATACATAAAAGAAGGCAATGGAAATGAAGGAGGTGAACAAGACAGCATATAATAATGCAATCAGTTGACAATGCAAGGCCGATTGTTGAAGGTTCGCTCACGCATCAAAATCGTATGTAAGGTTAATTCTACCAGGTTAGAAAATCAGTGTTAAAAGTTTGTCACAGGGACAATTTGTGCCGCTTGAGCTCTGGTATCGTACCGGATGTTAACTGACCAATTACAGAGCTTTCCTGAATTTTAAGTTACATAAAACGTATCAATTTAAACGCGTAGTTGGTTTATTTTAACTTTAAAATTAAGTTAAATTACTTCAATAATTTCCAAGCCTAATAAAATTTACTTTTACTGCAGTTTCGAATTTATCTGGTCCCTTTGCGATAGTAGAGAAAATAGCGGCAGAAATTTTCCCAGTGCCAAGTTCTCCCTTAAGAAAACACAGTTTCTTTCTAACCTGTAGTAGAATTAACCGTATTCATGGGATGTGCAGGTCTTTAGGCACATACACGTTCCGACGAAACATCACCATAAAGACTGTGGTACCCGGATCGGGATTACCATATATACATACATACATACATACATACATACATACATACATACATACATACATACATACATACATACATACATACATACATACATACATACATACATACATACATATATATCTTCTTCTTTTGAAAATATTAACTATCAGATTTACAAAACACATTTAAATTACGTACTTTTGCAAAATCATTAATGCCAACACATAATAAAAACGCGCTGTATCTGACCGACCCATCAGCAAGTTAACACCACCACAATCTATCACCACTAATAGTTAGAGAAAGTGATTTATCGGGGAAAAAGTTGACTGTTTGCTAGGCTTCAATGTAATGTATTCATTTCTTACGCTTTTATTTCGTTATTGGCGAGTCCCTATTTGACTGGGCCATTGATAACTCTGGTGCACTACTTCTGGACGTCTGTGATTCGTCTGTAAACAACTAGACAGTGCCACATAACCGCCGGCAAACAATACGTGACGCAGGACGATACACTGATTTGTGGAATACGCTGGCAGAAAACATTCTCGCGATAAATCACCTTCTCTACTAATAGTACATTCACGGGTATGAACATACATGGTGTAAAAAAATAACAGAATGAAAAACAATGTTTAATATAGTAATAATGGTCTCATTATTTATTCACAAAGTTTATTGACGAAAAGCGAACAGGTACTAATCAACATACGGTGGAAATGTTTTACAGGAACTGCTCGAAGTGTCACCCACCCACTTCATTGCAGAGCCGGCAGCGACGAAGCATCGATGTTTCAATGCTAAGCAGCAAACCTGGAGTATGACGAATACTCTCGCACGGTGCCTGTATTCTTGGAAGCAGGTCACCCAGTTGTTCTACTGTAGTTTCGTAAACGATACTTTTGATGTGTCCCCAGACGAAATAATCCAACGGAGTTAAGTCTGGTGACCTAGGTGGCCAGTCTTGCGGATCACCTATACCGATCCACTTGTATGGGTACGTTGTATTGAGGTGGTTCCTAGCTATCAGAGTGAAATGTGCCGCTGCTCCATTATGCTGGAACCGCATGTCTTGGCGGATGTTGAGTGGCACGTCTTCCAACAGCATGGGAAGTGTATTTATCAGGAAATGTGTGTAGGTCGCACCAGTCAAGCGATCTGGCAGCACACGAGGCCCTGGCAAATAATTGTTTACAACTGTAACCCACACATTAACAGAAAAACGATGTTGGTAGCTTCGTGCTCTCGTGTAGCACGGATTGTCGTCGTCCCGAACATGGCTGTTTCGTGAATTGAATACACCCTCCCGGGTGAAACATGCCTCGTCTGTGAAAAGTATTGTGCTAATAAAGCACGGATTTTCTGTGTTACGATTCAGAAGCCACTGCACGTATTCTTGCCGTTTAGGGTAGTCGTCGGGGCACAGTCCCTGGACGGCGTGTATTTTGTATGGACGTAGCTGTTGCTCATGTAACACTCTTGGCCAATGCATCGTGTGCTGCTACGAGGTTTCTTCAACCCTTCGCAAGACATTAACACCGAACCGCGGTGTATGAACACTTCTTGGTCTTCCGGTGCTGTCCATTTGCACCTCATACTTGTCTCTCTCTCGCAGACGTCAATCGACAACTGAGAATGTGGTGTGATGTGAACAATGACGATTAGGATGACGGGCTTGAAAAATGCGGCAGGCTTCCCTGCCATTTCCACGAGCTTCCTCCTATGCTAAATGTATATTCATCAACTGTGGCCACGAATATCGCTGCATGCTTGATCCTTGCGGATGTCAAAGAGACTATTTAAGCTGTGCAATTGTAGGGGTAACGACACTCATGTGCAGCGATTAACTACGTTTATTGAGATGGTATGAAAAGTCGTGTGACTGTACAGTGTGGCAGCTACCTAAACAAAATAGCTGTGTGTACTCGAGACACAAACTGTTGTTGTTGACACCATTAATGTTTATACCCGTGAATGTACTATTAGTGGTGATCGATTGTGGTGGTGTTAACTTGCTGATGGGTCGGTCAGATACAGTGCGTTTTTATTATGTGTTGGCATTAATGATTTTGCAAAACCGCGGGCCACTACACACGAGCGAAAGGTAGGCAACTGTAGGTGACTGCGGACGGACTTGGGCAGCACGGTCTTTCCAAAGTTGGATAGTCAGAGAGGGGATTCGAACCCACCCCCTCCTGAATGCGAGAAAACATGTTACTATTTAAGTACCTCTCTCGGTGGAGTGGCGATGTCAGGCAGTTGAGGTCTTCCGAGCATGTTAGTGTGATTTCTGTGGATATGGAGGAGCGTCGGGAATACAGCACAAGGGAGACGGGAATTCCCCGAGGTAACCTCCAGACATAGGACTTTGTTCCGACAAGGTCTCCACATTGGTAACATCTGGGGCCGGCAGTCGAGTCTGATGTGTTCAGGTAGGTGGCGATAAGTGTGGCGACTGCGCCACCACGCACCATACAAGCATTTCAGCTAAAGTTTGTTGGCGTTATTGTGGATAACGCTTGTCCCAACATCGAATAAATATCGTTGCAGACATAATTAGCACGTGCCACCAGCAAACGTTTCGCTGTGCTCCTACCATTGCATAGCATTTTGGACTATGATTTTTGTTCATATCTCGAAAATGGCTACATTCAGCAAGAAAACACAATACACCACTTTTGTTGAAAAATACTCGTAGATAACATTGCCACATGAACAATATTTAATACATTTAAGATACCACTTTTTTTTTCACTATACGTGTAACATCCCCTTCATTTTCTAGTAGGGGGTTTGCTGTTGGAGTCCATTTTTTTTTCTGTTTGATACTTACTACTGTAATAATGCAATTCTTAGAGTATCAAACATTTATCTTTACTTCTGACAATGTTAGATGCAAAAAAAAAACATTTGTTTCAACTACAATTTCGGGGGTGGTTACACCCGATAGAAATAGACTTACGCTATAGGTTGTATATACATTTTTCACCTCATTTTCCATGAGGACTCTCCTGCATACGTTTGTCGGTAGAGTTCAGCACCATCCTGTATATGTAATTAAACACGTGTTACTAACATTCAACTGCCCATATAAAAATATCTTACAGTATCTTAAATCTTCAGAAGATTGCCAAAATACTCCGATATAAAACATACAAATTTAATATTCCTTATAAAGCCCGTATGCAGTTCGTAAAACTATTGCTTAAGACTATAATGTAAATGGCAGAAAATCTCACCTGTACAGCTAGCCAGACATAAATCAAGAAGCATGAGAATTGCAAGCACCCCTCTGTTGTAAATAGTAGAGGCATATACAAAAACCTTGAATGTTGATGAACACGGCTCGTGTTGATATATTAACCTCTACAGCTAATGGAACGTTGAGTTTCCAGATTCAATTTTGATGCTTGATGATACATATACATGGCTGTGTATCGCTAGTGAGTAGTTTTCACGGTAGAATGTCACTGCATGCGTGCTACATGGGTAGTCAATCTGTCGGCATTGTCATAATACTCCGGTCGGTGAACGGTGCATCTGGGCGTGTTCACACTCGTGGACATTTTGGTTACTTATGTCATTCTGGTTCCTAATTCACTGATACAGATCACTACAGGCAAACAGGTCATATCCGTATTCCCAACGTGCAAGATCGGATGGTGCTCACACTTCGTTCTTTGGAAACGTATCATCGTGCATCTGAATTGAATCCAAAACGTCAATGTACGATTCGTAGTAGATGTTTATCTATTATCACTCCACAAGTTCATTAAAATATTTTTCAATGTTGTTGTATGCCATTACTATTTAAACTATTGAGGCAGTTGCTATACTAATTGTTTTTTTTTATCAAGATCTAACTGTATTCGCAAGCTTTTCCGCCATTTCCATTCCACCCTGTACACTTTATCAGTATACGTTAGGTAATAACAAATAACCACGAGAAGGTAAACAGAACGTAATTAAATATACCTCCATATCTGCAATACGCAATGACTTGTAGATGGTTTGTAACATATTAATACGAGAAAACGTCGAAGGAGATGCGCTACTTGTCAACCTATATTATTCCACAAACAATTGATAACAATTTTATTGGCATTCCAACAGTATATTAGGCTAAATTGTGTTTCTTAGGAGGGAGTGGAAGACAAACGGAACATATCATGGGCTATAATATATGTAAGAGATTTTGAAAGGCTCCGTCGCTGTAACGAAATATTTTTCACAATACTAGAAGCTAATTTACTAGGAAATGCCTATTTTTTAACCCGTAAAATATATGTTTTAAATTACGTTGATTCAAATAAACGTTTATGATTTATGTATTACAAATCTCAGCGTCGATCACTAAAGACCATCTGGAAAATATAACACACTTTTCAGAAACGTTACAGTCCACTTAAAATTACAAGACTGACAAATAAGAAACTACGTATTGTATTGTTAGTTTTGTCTGTGCGTTTGAATATGACAATGACTTCCAACAAAGCGAAGTAACAACAATTCTTGTTTATACACATAGTCACTTCTCTGAGGACAAGAACATTGCGAAAGCGAAGTGAAACATTTTAAAATAGGTTCTGGATGTTGCAGCAACTTAATGTTTTTTTTTTAAATCCAGATTTTCTGAAGGGATTATTTTGCCCTGCAATTTCAGCTATTGTAGAAAGTTTTAAAAGTTGATAATGTTACCAAAGTTAGGTAAATACTTATTTACATTCATTCACAACGTATGCCTATTTACATTTATTGCAGAGTCCTACAATTGCAGTCAACATGTTTTGTTCGTATACCGACTGCAACCAAACAGGATATATTTTGCATTGAACAGTACAAACACAATTTTACAGACTAATAAAAATTTTTCGTAACATTTATACTTTCACTTTCGCTCTTCCTAAGTTTTAACTTCAGTCACTGACAAATTCATGTTTAGTTTTGATATAGTCTTTACAAATGTTTGAAAGTTGGTATTAAACTTGTATTTGTATTAGAACGTAATAATACTATAGACCCAACGCTATTGTACTAACGTCCAGGCGAGCTGCTGAAGGGTAGAGTTCACGACAGTTTAGTTTGGTGTTTCGTGTTCAGAGACTACGAGGCAAATGCTGAGTATGCAAGACTGGGCCGCACGAGTTCGCCCGTTTTGAATCCATGATAGCGGAAATAGCTTCACACAGAAGAAACATTTTCGTATGTGTTTATATATTTACAACTTGGTACTATAGACATAAATATATATGATCCGTTGTTTTTATGAACATAATTTATTCATTGTTTAATATTTATCGCATAAAACTAACAGCGTTGTAAGCACGTATATTTTCCTTGTGAACATAAACAACTTTTTTAATTAAAATTTTTGAAAGTTGTTGTATTTGATCAGGCTTGTTAATGGTATTTATATTGTATTTTTAATTTTTGGCTGGTGTAGGCAATAAAAGTGGCATCTTAAGTTTACACCAACGTTATTTCAAAATAATTCAAACATGACTGTGTCAGTGATTTTTTTTTCTTAACAGAGTTTTAAAAAAATACGTGCCCAGAAAATACGTTGCTGTTTATAAATAATAACATAATCAAACCACATTCCTTTAATTAAAACAATGTATTTTTTTCAGTGCTAATCAGTGGAGCAAATTAATTTCGTCTAACTCCATGACCTTGACAAGTTACGCAATTCTAACAGTTTTGCTTGAAGGTGAAAGTAATTCAACCGTATTTGTTAGCAACAGTTCTGTTATGCAAACATCTGCTCTGTCTTTTATTAAACCGGTTTTATTTCAAATTAAAACCTATTGGTTTTAGATAATTTTAGAAGTCAATTTAAACTAGACAAATAAACGATTCTTCAGAAGCTTACAAAGTAAAAAAAAAGTAACGAATCGAATGCCTAAAGGGAATATGCATAGCCATAATTGGAATTGAGTTTCAATTTAAACATGGCCGGCTATACACTACATTTCTGAGCGAAAAATAGACGATCGTATAAATGGGTATATAGGCTCTTCACTATAAACTGAACACTTGGCAGAACTTGTAATTAATTTAAAATATGTTTTGTTGGGCCAATATACGTTAGCTTTTGAGGGTGTTGAAACGTTTACACCGGTTTATAGTTATGTGAATGTTTTCATATGAAAACTAGTAAAGATGGCTGCAAAATGGCTAAAAGAAAACTTTCTGCAGTGTTCACTTTATCATGAATGGCCTATAGATGGGTTAATGCTAATAATTGGCCGGGAAATTTCGTACTTTTTCAACTATGGAATGTTTATGGTTATTTTATGGCAGCTATGTTTAGTGAGTGATATTTATATATTTACTGAGGGGAAGATAACTCGGTATGTATAACTCATCGTATGTGAATCGTCTTCATACAGATTTACCGTGCCAAACATGAATGTCGCAATGTAAGGAAATTTATTATCGCGTTAAGTGTGCGTTGGTGTAACTATCTGAACATGGGTTAAATACACATGTGTAAATACATATAGAGGTGGCTGAATGGTCAGACAATCCGGCAAGGACGATCCGGGGTATATTCCCGACGGGGCCGTTCTCCGGATTTTCGCATGTGACCGTAAGTCGACGGGTTTTCTCGGGGATCTCCAATTAATTCCCCAGTCTGTTTATTGTGGCGCTGTTCCATACACTCACTGCTACAGCAAACAAGTCTGATTCGCTGGTGGGAGTAAACGAACATAATAACTTTACTTATCGAGGCACTAAAATGACAAGGAATTAAAACGTGTTCTGAAAAACAGCCTGCCGTGAGATAATATTCGTTGTCTCAGTCCGTGTGTCTGATCTAAATATGAGTATCAAATTTACTGTGATTATTGTAAACTTTAAACACGCGTAACAACGTTAATATTTAATACAATAAGAAAATAATATTTGCTTCACACCTGTAGCAGCAGTATACACACGGCAAAATGTTGTTCAAGAGAGTGTAGTTAGACTTCATAGGCCTGCTATTCTCTAAACACTCTTGACGAAAATTTTGCGTTAAGCCAACTGATAAAGTTACAACACTAATGAACGCTGCAACGTGTTAAGGAAAGTGAAAAAAAAAAGTCTTTTTTCTGTTCATAAACAGCATAAGATGTGATTCAGTAAACATGGATGCGGAATCTCGTGATTTGGTGCGTAACACGTTTTAAAATGGGATATGTTTAACAGAGAGAAAATTGTTTCTAGATAAGCATGACTCCTAACTAAATCATGCTTCGGTGTTCCAATTATTTAGGGAAGCTATAGCAATAAATTTGAGATAAGACAAAACCAGTGAGAGGTATGTTGGTGCTTTATGCTAGGGTCGTTTTTGAATCGTTCCTTTTCATGACTGAAAACGTTCGTGCACAGACCTCGGTTGGTGTCCTAAATGCTGATTGATGAGAATATTGACCACCTACCGTGGCCAGCTCGCTACACAGATTTAACTCAAACTGAGCACTTCTAGGATGGATCATTATAGAACATATCTCACTGGATCAGGAGTGCAGCATATTGGCTGTTCAGAAAGACCATAGACCATATTCGAGGACGATTGCTTTAGCGTGCGTGTCCTTAACTGCGTTGTTCTACTGACGTCACATCCTGTCTATTGCTAATAATATGCCAGTAACTTCTGGATCTGACAGCAATTTCACATCGTCTTATAATTTTTATTACTAGTGTATTGTACCATTGCGTTATATAATTAACATGTCGTACGCACCTTCCCATTCTTATCAATCGGCTTAATAGTATAACGTAATGTTCTCGGAATAAATCTATGCATTCATCCACTTCGATATTTTTCTCGAAGCCCTAAATAACATTTGCAAAAATTTGCTCATAAGTAATCTGTAAAAAAAATTTAATTTTCTTTATGGTGTTAGTAAAATTTTTAGTTTAATCCTATTTCATTTTGATACGAAGACGTATTTCGTACTTGGCAAAATTACTACAACCAAATAAACGTACGGTTTTAGTTCGAGTTGATTGAAGTGTATAAAGTGTTGTCAAATGGATACACGGAATTTATTTACGATAAGATCTATATGTAACTCAACTTATTTTGTTTAAGTTTCGAGAAAGCAAATGACTTTTATCAGTGGTCACAACTGACACTTTCATGTAAACCGCGCCAGTCCATCAGCAGTCAACTGCGTCATAGGTCGTTCTTGCCCTGCGGTCGTTAATGTTGTTGGAGGGTTTGATCAGCCGCGATGCATAGCCCCGGGCCGTTTTGAAATTACCAAAGCGTTCCGAAATCCTAGAAGTGCGCAGGTAAAAAATGTAAAAAGAGAGGGAAAATGTAATTTTTGTAAGCACATGAGCACGACTTGAAGCGCTCGTTATTTCCCCGGGAAAACCTGCGAGATAATAAGTTTTTGGCGGTAACCAGGTAAAACTGTGTTCTCCTATTACCGCCCTACGGAACGGCTCCTAATTATAGCTGCGGGCACTTTGCCCCGTAGATCTTACTTCCTCCAACTCTCCCCTAGGCTTCCAGGCTTCCGAATAATTACCGAGCAGCGCGCCTACAGAACACAGCAAGAGTGTGTCCCACATAATTGTAACTTGGCCGCCGTTGCTTATGTCTTACAACGGTCTATTTCTTATAAACTTGTCTGGTAACGTTTATATTTGGAGTTATTAGTGACTGGCAGTGACTAAATCATCACTGTCTCTCAAGGGCACTGCCTAGGCAGGGAGGAGTTTTTTTCCCCAGCCTTTCATATGCTGTAGAAAACGGAAATGGATTGTTAAAGCTTGTAATTTTAAAATACACGCACATCTTCCAGCTATGTTTCAACACAAAATAACCACGCAGATTGAGACACTTCTCGTACCGATGCACCAGCTTTCCACTATCTCTGCAAAGATGGTTGCGCCTCCTTACTGAACCTTGTTCGTTTAAACTTTTTGGGCGTGGTACACGTATGATGTGCATCAAATGTTGTCATTGCCGTTTCGATTCTTCATCGTAAATGAAGCGACAGCAAGAGAATGTTCAACCAACCACGGTCAGCGGCGGCAACTTTCTTTGCAAAGGGTACTGGAATGTATTAAATTAATATAACTGTTAGTTACTATTTCCAATCAGCTATACACAAAATTGCAACTACAGTCTTTAATTATGACACTTAAATTTCTTTACTTTTAACTATATTTATATTTAATTTACATTTCAAATTTAACTATTCGGTGGTAAATCGTTGCAAGCGTCTTAATCCTGTCTCTTTCTAACACTCTCACGCCCAGTGGGGCGTACAAGGCTCTCTTCCCCTCAACAATTTGTCAACCCCCTTGACACACACATGGCCTGCCTTCTGCTTCCCGCAGCGTGACGAAACACAATTTTCTCCGGCCTCATCATCCTCTTGATGTAATGTAAATTTTATACATTTTCTTCATTACTAACATAACACTAATTTAAATAAAATATACAGCTTTCACAGAGTCTGGCACAGTTTGAATCATCTCTGTAGCCCAATTATCACTCACTGTAATTATGTACAGTTATAGTGAATTACTCTGCTACAGTAAATGTTTATAAAATTTTTCGTGCTCATTGCAGTTACCACATAGCAATAAAAAATCTACATTTAAATAAAATCAATGCCTCTTTACTTTGTCATCGGTGACCATTTGCTCAATTTTATATACCTACATAATAATACATCAGATACAATGCCAAATTGGCATATTACAAAGTGACGGTTTTCCTTAGGGGAAGAAAATTGACAATTATCAGCAAAAATGCTTTAACTGACGACTCCGCAGTCTAAATCCAAAATGATTTGGAAGAAGAGATGAAACGAATTCTGGAGGACATTTCGAGCACGCATTAATTGATTATAGGAGGCCACTTAAGTACTGGTGTGTGAAAATTGGCCAACAGCGAAGTACTAGGGCTGAATGGAGAAGTTAATAATAATGGAGAACGATTTAAAAACATTGAAAATCGTATGTCAACAATATGAATTAAAAATAATGAATGGCTGTTTTGAGCATCAGGAAATTCACAAATAGACTTTGTTCCAAAATACAAGCAGTCCAAAATCGATAATTTACTATGTAGTAACCAAGCAATAAATCGCACTGAGTGTACAGGATGTAACGGCAAATAGAGTGGCAGACAGTGGATCGGACCACATTCTCGTGATGAGTAAATTTTATGTACCGATGCAGGAGCGATTCTATGTAAAACTGATGTAATAGAACTCATGTGGATAGCATTATTTTTAACTTCGATGGTATGGAAAATGAGAGTACCCGAATATTATATGCTAGGCGCCTAGAACAAAAATTAATATAAATAGAATGATTAACGAAGGACGAGCACAAATATATTAAAACATGTATTCTAGCTGTTGCCGAAGAAGCACTGGGTAGAATAAACCGCCGTGGTAAATAGACTTATTGGTGGGACAGAGAGACTGAAGAAAGAATTCAACAGAAGAAAATAATCTGTCACAAAATTTTACAAAAGGTGAAAACTAAAGGAAAGAAAAAAATATAAAAGAATAAATAGACAAGTGAAACAAGAAGGGATAAAAAAAGTAAAACAATGCCTGGAAGAGGATGTGTGAACGTACTGAAAGGCATATAGGAGGGGTACAAAGCATGGAGGTATGGAATGCAATAAATAAATACGAACGATACATATCCTGTAGTGAGAGAATTTAATGGCGTATATTACCGAGGTTTTTAGCGGTGGTGAGAGGTGACACGATGCGTATGGAGCAGCACCGGAATGAAGGGGCTGGAGAATTGCAGTTCCCCGAGAAACCCGTCGACTTACGGTCACATGCGAAAATCCGGAGAACGACCCAGCAGGGAATATAACCCGGATCTCCCGTGGGAAACGTCTGACCATTCAGCCACCTCTATATGAGTTTACAAACATGTATATAATCCGTATTCAACTAGTTACACCAACGCACACTTAAGGCGATAGTGAATTTCCTTACATTGCGACATTCATTTTTGGCACGGCAAATCTGTATGAAGATGAATCACAGACAATGAGTTGTATGTATACAAATGAGTTATCTTCGCCTCGGTAAATATGTAAATATCACCAACTATATAGCTGCCATAAAATAACTATAACCATTTGGTAGCTGAGCAAGTACGCTATTTACCATCCAATAACCGGCAATAACACATCCAGTCTCCTTAATACGCTCGTCTATTTGTTGCACAGAAACGTAATTCATAGCCGTCCATGTTTTAATTGAACCTTAATTCAAATTACGGTTAAGCATATTCCCTTTAGACAATTGATTCGTTACTCAGTTTTTTTTACTTTGTAATGTTACATATCCTTACCACAGAACATTCAATTTAGATGATGTGTGACTTTCTAACAGCTTGTGTTGGATTTTAATGAATTAAACACTTTTGTAAAAGTGCTACTGCACGAAATAATCAACTTTTTGAACATAACTTTAAACATGTCTATGTATTATGTAGGAACTAGTAAATTATGTATGCGTATGATGTTCATGGACATAAAACCACTTTATAAATAAATTGTGGGGTAAAATTTCGCCAGTTTACAGTAGTTTAAATACAATTTTGCCCCGCGGGTATAATCTATGTTTTAAAAAGATTTAATTTAAGTATTTTAAAGTATTGAAACTCTATTGTGAATATAGTCTTTACAATTACTCCAAGTATAGAATAATACTTCTTAATACTTGTTACACTGCGAATTGTGGTATCAGCAAAACATTTAAATCCCTTATATTTTCCAGCATCACATATAAAGTGTGTATATTATATTAAGATACAGTGAAAACGAATATAATAACGATTTTAAGTTTTGCTGTTAACCGTGCCAAATTCTAAGCCATGTTTCACATGAAGTAAAATTAAAGCTAGCACTCTTCGTACGCTGTCAGTCACCAGTGCCTTAATCAATCACTACCATGTTAGCGATTGAAACAGCTCAATCTTTCAAAACTGAAAAATAACTACGAAAATTAGAATTGTTATCGACTTAAAGAATTATTAAGTAAGTCAGTAGTTTTGTTAAAGGTCAAATAGTTTTACTTAAAGAAAATAGTAGGCTAAACAGGAACAGCTAATTTCAACACTTATGAAACAGTTTTACGATATCTGCTGCACGTTGGGTTAAAAAGTAATAATGGCAAAAACAGCTTAACTAGGAATCCGTGGCCTTAATTAACCGTGAAGAACCTTTGTTTCACAGTATTACTCGTAGCTGAAACTACCTGGTAATAAAAGTTTCCTAAAAAAACCGACCATTCAGCTGACGATTATTTTTCGTGTACAGGTTAGATCACTGACACTGACTTTATCTTAGTTGAACACAACTGAGAGTGTTTACATGAAAAGTGTCTATGGGGCTCACTCTACGATTATAAGTTGAATATGGAGATTATAATTTTATCAAGACGCATTCTTGGCAATTAATTATGTAGTTCCGGAATACGGTTTTAATTCATTTTCCAAAGTAGTTTTAGACTAAAATTTCTATCCTGAATATTACACGCTTCACTCGCTTCCATAATTGGATTTTTGACGTTAACGACAGCGTCGGTCGTAAATAATCTCGAAAGGATGTCCTTCCCTAGCACTTATACGACAGTAGTTTCGTAAATTATCGAACTTCGCAAATCTAAACAACACGATTAATCTTCCCCGGTTGTTTATTGTGGTTACTTGAGTGACAGTTGCCATCTGGCTGTTCAGTAATTATTCGAAGTTTACTTGAAAATGATGAAAGATTCTGTAAGCGTAACACAAATTTTACTATCCGGGATATTATTCTAAGAATAGTGGTATATTGGAAACACATTAGATCGTATCCAATTCCGTCAGTGCATCACGTTCGTGTAATTGGTTTCAATTCAGAGACTTAACTACGAAATAACGTGATCGTGATTTGTACAGTCAAGTAGGAAATGACTTTGCTTCAAGGTAGGTGGTGAATTATTAAGAAAAACTTATAAAATCCTACTTCAAACATAGTCTGAGGCAGGATTCGACCGACTGACTTTGTGGAACCATTCCTTATTAAAAATAAGGTAGGGTTTACAACATAACAATTTAGCAAAAAGAGCTTACTTAGGATTTAACCACCACACGAAAATAGATGTGAAGAATCAACTCTACTAAAACTATCGAAAACTGCTAGAGACAGCAAAAAACAAACGTATGCATCTTGGAGAATAAGAAGACCGGTTTCCTGACGACATGAAATTGGTCGTAATCAACCTCCTTCGTAGTACTCTATATATATAAAAGGAAGTGCCCCACTCACTGACTGACTGACTCATTTATTCATTCATCATCAACGCCCAGCCCAAACCACTGGACCTAGAAACGTGAAATTTTAAGGTACGTTTCCCCATGTGGCGTAGGCGCGCACTAAGAAAGGAAATTTTGAAATTCGGCTATTAAGGTGGTGAAACGGGGTGAAATTTAGTTTTTTGCAAATCTTTGATATTTCTCGAACCCGACGGGCTATCGTCGTCTTATTCACTTCGTTAGGTCGCAAATACAAATGTCTAGAAACGTATTTCAAGATTTTTCGAAATTTTTATATTAAGGAGGTGAAAAGCAGTTTAATTCGTTTACAGTAAATCCTCTCTTCCTCTTAAACCACCTGAGATATCGAAGTGATTTTTTTCTTTAAAATGAAGCTTACGCAAATACATAAAAAGCTATTTCAGGATTTTTCAAAATTCATTTTTGAAAGCCGGTAAAAAACTAAAATAGTTTTTTGACTAATCAGTCGTATCACCTAAACCGTTAGAGATATCGAGGTGGCTTTTGTCTTATAATGAAACATAAGTAAATACCTAAAAAGTAACTTAACGATTTTTGGGAATTCGTCCTTGAAAGCCTATAAAAAATAAAACGTGTTCAAGAATAATCTTTCGTAACACCTGAATTAGTTCAAAATTTGTTTCTTTTTTATTTCTTGCTTATAGTTAAACCTCTTTGGACTATAGCCTATACACGCGAAATAACTCTCATGGCTTGTCTTGAATAATTTGTAGTTAAGTCTGTGGAGTTGCGGTTTTTTTTTTACCAATCCACCATAAATAAAACCTCTTTGGACTGTAGCCTGTACATACGAAAGTATTATTACGGCCTGCCTTTAAGTATTCACTCGGGTATTGTACAAAGTTTGTGGTGTGGGAGGGGTGGGGTTACGGGTTCGTATCCTGTGCAAGTCTTTGCGATGGGACATGACATGACATCATACGAGCATATTGCGTGCGCTCTTTTCACTGAGCTAAGACAATTTATAGTTCACTGTTATTGA
>PNEQ01107501.1:0-68963 GCA_003012365.1 Medauroidea extradentata | reverse complement strand
TAGTTACTGTTTGTATTACATAATTTCACGCTGGCAAAGCCGCGGCCGGGTAGCTATTTTGTAGAGAAATAAAGATGAATTAAAAACAAAGATGTTCTGCAATTAAAGTACCCTCAGCGTAGTGGACTGGATAAAGCTGTTTGTATTTGTTGTTATAAAGATATACAGAGAATATAGTAAGACCATCAATTAATACGTTAATAAAAATTAGTTACTCTTTTCTATAGTACACGCGGGTGAAGCCGCAAAGGGACAGCTAGTATAGGATATACGGGATTGCGATCGTATGGCATTTCGTAACAGCAACGTTGTATCGTAGTTTGATATCTGTTTATGAAATAATGTGTGTGGAACAAAAATAAGTCGCCTTAGTAAATTATCCTGCGCTCAACCTTTTCCCCAAAAACCGTGTCCGAAGTTTCTGAGGGTTGGTAGGAGTGGCGTTGCCGAAATCCTGTGTGGTTATGCAACTTATCTGACACTGCTGCCACAGGAGCCACGACGGAAACATCGCGTGTCTCCTACCTAGGCGATGTGTGTTTGATCCCAGGCGGAGAGCATACGTAAATAAAACCAACTTGCTGACTTACGTCTTGTGTATGGTGAAGTAGGGGTAAATACACGGGCAGCACAACGCTTGTACAGAGAGCTATATTAGAACAGAAGGCAGCCTCATCACAAAACGTTTACTGCTCTGTATCTACGTTTGCGAGAGACTGGCAACATGAATGTGACGAGACAAAATTCTGGGCGTCTGTCCATGTACTAACGGTACGTCCAGAAGAACACCAACAGGCGGAAAATCAGTCAACGTACCGTTGTGCGTGTATTGCACGAACAGATGCTGCATTATCATTCGCATAGGATGCACAGCATTGGGCTGGCCGACTTTCCGTGGCGACTCCATTTTGCAGAATGGTTCCTGTACCAACTATGTAAGGTACATGATTTTGCAATTAACAATATTCTTCCAAGGAGATGGTATTTTAAATTCGCGTAGTAACCATGCCTGGTGAGCTGTTAATCCGTATGATACATTTACCCGCAGTCACCAGCAGCGATTCGGCATCGAATTGTTGGCTGGTATCATAGATGATATGTAAGCAAGACCCTATCTACTTTCACCCCGCCTGGACTGCCTCATGTATCTTGTGTTCCTACAGGAACTATGCTGGAGTTATTGGAGGATGAGCAATTGTAAGCCAAGCAACGGATGTGCTCAGAGTATGATGGTGCCCTAACCTATCGTGCGCACATCTTCCGCACTTACCAGAGCAAAACATTCCCTGACCCATTGCGTGGTCTGCACGTTTACCCGATCTTAACACGTAGGACGTCTTCTTTTGGGGACTAATGGGGAGCTACGTGTATGAGATCCAGGTGCAAAATGAAGAAGATCTTTTCTGGCGGATCATCACAGTGGCTGGCAAAATTTCCTACATGCAGGTCGTTAACGTGTCCGGCAAAACATGGTGCGTCGCTACGAACCGTGTGCGGAAAAATGGAGGCCGATACATTCGATCCTTTCTTGTTGGTATTAATTTGTGAATTAAATGTAAGGACACACAATTCGTATACGCTTCTCACTTACCCAGTTGGACTCCCTTTCATCGTGTGGTAGTGGCGTAGTGGAGCGATTTTGGTGGTTCCGACCAACTGTTGTTTTTCGAGTCCATGGGGGGTGGGTTTAACGATGTGTGTCAGGGCAGTGCCAGAATGTAGAGGTGCAGGTGTGGGGAATGAGACGTTCCCGAGCACAACTGACTATCTGTGGCATCGTCCGGCACGATTGATACATTCGAAAATCCGGATGTGACCCCACCAAGTATCGAACCCGGGTCACCATGGCTGGAGGCAAGTTATGTGTCTGCTTGACCGCTGCGGCCCTTGTCGTAGCAAGGCCAAATTAGTATCATATCCACACAGGCATTTAATATCACCTCTCCTATCTGCATTAAATCTTTAACTAAAGTTAATGATATCTTGGAGAGAGTAAACGCCGTAAAATGGCATGGGGCTAGCTAGCCGCATCGCTTGAAGGAAAGATGGCAGATGGACAAAGTTAATGCTGTAGTGGAGTCCAAGAGGACATAGAAAACCTATAAGCAGACGACAGGCCTATAGGACAAAGATATCAGGAGGAACGCTGACACCACTTGGTGCAAGATCACCGTTCAACGTAGATATATCTGTTCAACACTTATGTCCTACCAGAAGGTTGGTTGGCAGGGTTGAAACAATTACTGCTCTTTCCTCTACGTAGCAAAGCATCATTAAATTTCACACATATTATTGTTTTCCTTATCCAATCACTATCACCCATAAATTACATTGCGTTATGTGTTCTAGTCAGCAAGAAATATATGATATTTCGCAAACAGTAGTTGGAAGTAAACGCTAGACAAACTTAAATAGTTACTGGATTGTAAGGTACTCGAATAGGCATGATAAGAAAGTAAGAAATAGTATTTATAAGAGGGTGTATTTTGTTACGAATAATTTAAAATATCAGATATTAAATACAATAGGCTCAAACATTTCGTCATGATCTGAAACGTCAGTACGTAATGCTAATTTTTTTTTTGTAAGTAAATGCGGTTCCCTATATTTTTGAAAAAGAGCTTCAATATTGTTTTTATTTTAGAGTTGCAACTGCACTTTCTAACCTTCATATACATTTCCAGCTCCAAACGTTCCTTAGTATTATGAGCATTCGTATCTACGCCTTGAAATGTGTGTATACATACAGAAAACTCATTCTCTCATTTCAAAAACCAGGACACTTCAGTGACGTGTGTCTTACAAGTGTCTTTAAAATCGTGGCAACGGCACTTTGGCAAGAGGCGTTGCTCATTTGAGAGATTGCCATTGCTTTTGTAATAAACTTTCATGGTCTATTTAACTGCTTATCTCTTCCGTTATCAGGACTCTTGCTAGACGCTCTAAAACTCTCATTTGAAACTCAATTTTCGTTTAGAGATGTTGTGAATAGCTCGAAGATCTCTCTTTAAATGCGAATGTCTTGCGTGTAATTATGTGTAGCCACTACTTTTTCTGCTATAAAATCTTTACAAATACTTTGTTGAATGAATCTTCGTTTTAATAAACTTTTTACAGTTATATTGCCACCATGTTTCGATTAATAACTATTATTTAATAGCATGAACATTTTAACACTCATTTATTAATCAAATTTTCGTTCGTGATACATTATAGATTATAAATAGTTTATACGAGCTTTTAAAAACCACACGCAACGCGACTGTAAAAACTTAATATACATACGCTCACAATTATATTTGTCGTCGTTGTTTGGTGATTAAAACTGTCTCACGAACGATAATCCTGAGGAACGAATACAGGAACGTTTGGAGCGACTTAACTGCAACATAATTCGAGGTTTCTTGGCGGCCATTGCTCTTATACTCGCTCAAGAGGAGAATCAGGTGTCGGTGATTTGATCCCAGCGCCTAGTGAGACGAAATGACACCGATACGGGTAGTAGAGCTGTTCGGAGCTTACATTTAGTTCAGTAGGTGCTATAATTTCAGTTCTTTACAATGTTTTGTTTGTATTTTGTTTAATTATGTCATTATTATTTTTATTGATATTTTTTTCCAGTTGTTATTCAGTGAATGTGTAATAATTGACAGAACTTCGATCTAAATGACAACTGAGCGAATGTGCAGAGCTCTGCGCCTGTGTAGCAGACGAACCGCCTAGCTTACGTTACACAGATTACGTAGCGAGACACGTTATTACTTAACATTTGAATACACAAAGAAATGAATTTCAACGAAAATCAATGCCCTGAAATTGTCACAATCTCTCACAGACAAACATTTTTGTTTCTATCTACCTTTCCTTTCTTAATCTATACAAAAAATATTTAATAAAATACACGATTACTACTTATCAAACAACTACAATGACGTCTCTATCGACTTTATTAATGTTAGAGTAATTATATTACAAAATTGAATCAAATACGTTTACTATCTTCGTTCACATAAAAGTTATACGAAACAATTAGTCTTTAATATGTCACATATTTTCTTATTTTCTTACACAAAGACATTGTTAAACCTCTTACTTTAAGGATGCGTACCTTCCTTGGTAATAACTTCAGACTTTAAACCTCTTCATTTTTCGTCTTGTTTTGTCGTCAGGCGGAGCTTTAATTAAAACTCATCATTAAAAGTATATATAATTGTCACAGAAATGGCGAAATCACTTTCGAGGTGTGGTTACAAACCACTGCGTGCACAAACATTAAAAGGGCGTAGTACATAATTCAACGCTAAGAACATTAATCTATAACTGTAGGTTTCTCGAAGCCAATTTGCGAAAGCTAAATAATAGCAATCCTAGACAATACTTTTAGCCAACGTTTTATACAAAATTGTTTCCAGTGTTACGAACTTCTGAGGCACAATTTCTGACGTCGGAACCTCAAGCATTTAACTGCGGCGCAAGAGATCTCGCGTAATGAATTGGTATTTCTGGATAAATATTTAATCCTAAAGCTGTAAAATACTATTGTCTAGGATTGTCATTGAGCATTTTATCAATATTGGCTTCGAAAAAAGCGTAGGAATCGATTGATGTGGTCAGCGTTTATTTATCTACCACGCACTCTTAAGGACGTTGGTGAATGGAAAACAAAATATAATTGTTAAATTACACATGGTGCCTAGCAGTGTAGTAGAGAGATCACAGAGTTACGAGTCCTGACAACAACATTGGTAGCTGTTATTTGTGAGTGTTTTAGAAATTCTTGAACACATGTAGACCGCCCGTAAGAGAAAATGTAGTGATAAACGATATTTCTATCGACATTTTACATTTTTGTGACATAATTTTTAAAGATGGTTTTACCATTTTCACGATAATATAGTTTCATTTAACATTAGTTCCTCATACAACAATACGTTACTGGTATTCAGCTATTAAATTGCTATAAGGAAAAAAATGAATTATTTAATTATTTTATTTTTTTGTTGTTGTCAAAACCAATTTCTTCTAAGAAGCCTATTTAAAAAATTTAAATTAATTAAAAACCACATGAAGCAATAATAATATCGCAGGAGGAGGATACATGACGGCCCAGGTATCGCATGGGGACATATTACTGTACGTCCATATGCAGCTCTGGAGAATGACAAGAAATGAGTCTCTTCAATGGAGAGGCGCTGGAATGGGACCGGCGGGAGAAAACGGGAGTCCTCGAGATAATCCGCCGACCAGCAAATCGTCCGGCACGGTTCCCATATGCGAGAAATCTTGGGACCGACCCCGACGTTGTGAGAGGTGATTGTTCTGACCACTCTGCTGCGCGGCCCCACACTCATCATGCTGTAGTGATACATTAAATATGCACTGTAACGCGTCAACGAAAATAAAATACATAGCATGAACCAGTCCCTTTAAGAGTGCGTGGTAGATAAATAAAGGCTGAAAACATCAATTGATTTCTACGCTTTTTTCGAAGCCAATTTGGATAAAATACTCAATGACGATCCTAGATATTGGTATTTGATAACTTTATGAGTAAATATTTATTAAGAATTGCTAATTCATTACGCGCGATCTCTTGCTTCGCAGTTTAAATGCATGAGGTTCCGGCGTCAGAGATTGTGCCTCAGAAGTTCGTAACACTGGAAACAATTTTGTTTAAAACGTTGACTAAAACTATTGTCTAGGATTGCTATTGTTTGATTTTCGCAAACTGGCTTCAAGATACCTACAGCTATAAATTAATGCTTTTAGCAATTAATTATGTACTACCCCCTCCTAAGTTTCGGTTGGAACAAAACTTATAGCCCACATTTGTTTACATATTTAAAGTAGATGTTGAGATCACATCATAAAATGAATCCTTTTATTTATTACTATCATCACAAAACTAAATTATTTTGTAAAAATAACATGAAATTTTAATATAGTTTTCGTATGTTTGCCTATAATCAGACTTTCAAGTGTTTTACTTGTAAGTAAACACGCATCCATAAAATCATAGGCGTTTCCGAAAAGTCATGAGACTAGCACGCCTAGAGTTGAAATTCTACTCGAGTTGTTTTAAAAGTTATCCGAACAAAGTTTACAAGTATAAGGTTGTGGTCTTATGTCTGGAAACTAGGCCAAAATGGTTTAAAGTAATCTCTCTTCAATGGTAACAGAATTTTCTGACACTCTGATATGTCCTACATACCCACGAATAATTGAAGATCAATTTACTTTGGAGATACAAACGTACTATTTAGGCGCCTCAGGTCTGCCAACTCGAAGGCCGCGGCCACCTACCGAAGACGGCTATGATTCTGTTTACGCGAGAAAACCTATTTATGTAACTCCTTCACTCCAACAATTGACAGTTTGTAAATATCAGTCGAAAATGCAAACGTTTCAAACGCACACAACAGTTTTGAAATTAAATATCATCATAGGCGTAGAATATATTTTACTTCGTGTATATATATATATATATATATATATATATATATATATATATATATATATGCTTATGTGTGTTCGTTTAGTTGTACGGCAAAATTCACGTATGTTTGAATACATTTTCTGACCTTAATGCTAAACTTTACTGATATACCAGTATGCTTTTCCTTCAGTGTTATTTAAGGTTGTAGGCTTCCCAATTTTTACCGAGAAACAAAAGAGTAAATTCTAATGTTATATTTTGAAATTATTGAATTGACTAGAACCAAATGTTGTGTTTTGACAGTAATTATTATGTCATTACTTCAGTGGATAATTTTTGCTATCTGTTCACCAGTATACATTATGTATTTTTTTTTTTAAGAAAATGTCGATCTACATCATATTTTTGATCCTATTGGACTGATTTAAGTAATATTAATATATGTTGGCTGTTCAACATATGTATTTATCTTAAATATGCGATATAAAGGTTTAGAAAGGCGAACGTAATTTTTTATAAAGTTTATTTGGAATATTTGAACATTTTCGGCCAAACTTGTTATTTAGGGTAGGTTACATTCATGAACGTAAAAATATAAGAAATTTATATTAATTTGGCCTCCAATTTATAGAATAGCAAGCAAAAAATGTTCTACTACCAGGACTACTCAGAAAATACTGCAGCAAATTCCGTCGAGATTGGAACACAAGAAACAGTCCATAATATAATAATTTTCTTCTTTTAAGATACACATTTAGAAAATATAGTCTTAAATATTTCTACTTGTATACTACACATTTTAAAGAATCACAACCACATGGTTCGAAAAAAGCATTAATTACAAATATCAGTTATATCTATCCAAGTGTAAATTTTGTCGCCATTTTGCCAGGTAGTGCTTTACAAGTAATAAATAGCATATTTCATAACTCGAAAACGTCTGCAGCAATTGCTGCCAAAACTGTAATGTATGTTTGGTGTCCTAAAAGTGTTATTAGAGATGTTGATTTTCGCGAGAAGAATTTTGCAAAACTTAGTTTTAATACCTTACGTGAACATCTGCAGCTGTGCTTCGTGGTAATTGCCTGCTTATTGGACAGAACCAATCACAGCATGGTTACTGCGATACTATACGTCTGTGATTAGCAACTTGAGCCGCAATACGCTCTGCGTTAAGTGCATTTAAAAATTGACAAAGCAGAGCTGCAGGCATGCATGTAAAGTATTGCAACATAGTGGCGCAAAAGTCTTTTCAGGAAAATCATGGGTCCGTAACTATAATCTAAGTGATAGAAATTAGTTTCTTCAAATGTGATTAAACAAGCTTAACATGTTATGCTTAAAATGTCTCGTTTACCTATAATCAGCGAACACGAACCTTACATTTTCTAAGCAACGAAGGGGCCTCCCACTAAGTCGATCCGGGTTAGATTCCCCAGATTTTCGCACGTGGTAAAATTTGCCTGACGATGCCATTGGTCGGCGGGTTTTCTCAGGGATCTCCCGTTTCCCCTGCCATTTCATTCTGGCGCTGCTCCATACTCACCTCATGTCAGCCCCCAACAGCGCTGAAGATCTCGATGTTAAGCGCTGACCAAACTCTCTCACTCACTCACTGCAAGTAACAAAACTTACAGTAATACACAGATAGTTGTTCAAATTATAGCTCGTCCCCAATAGACTCAGCGAAATCCTCGGATTTCTAATGTCAGTTAACTCCAGGCATGGCTACCAGCATAATGGCTCGCATAGCATTTGCAGTAGTGTAATCATGCTGTATAACACAGAAGATGACATCTTTCATACTCCGCAGATACAGACATTGCGTGGATCACCCTGCCTAAGTACAAAAGCCTAATGTCAGCTAAAGTCAAGGGCATGAATTTTACGCGAAACCTTGAATGGACGTGACCGGATGGTGAAACGGACCGTGACTAGGATTTCAGTGATGAGGCTAACAAGGGAATTTTCCTAAATCATCTTTCCCGGAAAAAAATATAGCGTTCAAGGACCACCGAATCGTCCTGGTTAATGGACCTGAACGATATCATACAAGGCCGACCCACAAACCAAGTTTGACCGCTAAAATATCCCATCATAACCTAACAATCTCGTAATTTGTGTAACCTAGACCAGTTTCTGGTCAATAGGGCAAGGCTGGAGACGCCAATGTTAAAAAGCAAAAATTATTTATTTGTTTGTGGTTGTCGCCTTACATTCATGAATTCAATAATTTCAACTTTATGATTTGAATTTTATAAACGTCATACGTAAACATTTTTTTTTTCATTAATTTCAATTTTGGGGTAGTGAAAATTATAAAAACATCTAAAAAAATTAGTTTTTTAAATGACAGATATAATATCAAACGAAATTACCTTTACATAATAACCCTTAAATAAAATTGTTGATAATACGCACAGCTAAAAGTATAAAATAGTGTATTTAAAGGTTACCATTCATAATTTAGTAGGGATGTGTAAGACTCGTGTAATTGTCTGGCATCACCTAAACTCTAAATATAATATATGATCGTTCGAAGACTCGTTCAGGATAACTTCGTGGGCACCCTATAAAACTATCTGAGTATGGTAAATGTTCAGTGGAAGCTTTCCGAGCATACAGCACTATGGCAATTTTGTTGGTAACAACGCATAAGGACTAAGTCTTCACTGTCACTGTGCGCACCAGTCCATCTTCCCCAGGAAAAATTTCAGAAATGCGACCGAGCTTCCAGTGTTGTCTTGGCAGTTTATCTTCCTTGACAAGAACCATGTCTCCTTGCTGCAGGTTATTCTTGTGAAATGGCAATTTGACTACATACCTTCCTGTACTGTCTCGTCTGTGAGTGATGCTGAAATAATCTTCGCACAAAGCTTCTTCTTCAGTTGATGTAATCTGTCTCATGTGCCCCAAATCAAGATACTCATTCATGAACTCTCTATATAGATGTTGTTTATCTGGTTGATGTTTGAGTTGACGTTCCATTCTGGTGAGTCTTGCTACTGGTTGTGTTTGTATGTTTGTTTAGTGATTCTTTTGTTTTGGAGGCCATGTTGGAGAGGAGAGTAATGGCGGATTAAAAGGTCAATGGTTGTAACAGGAGTTTTTAGTTGGAGTTTATTTATTTACTTGCGTTTCCACAGCATTATTCATGGAACATTTTGGTCATCCGGCCCGGAGGACCACAAAATGTTCCATGAATAATGCTGTGGAAACGCAAGTAAATAAATAAACTCCAACTAAAAACTCCTGTTACAACCATTGACCTTTTAATCCGCCATTACTTAAAATACAACACGATTACAAAATATGTTAAAGTACACAACATTGAAGCATAGTCAGATAAAACATTGTAACTCGGATTATACCTTTATTTTACTTATCGTTCTTTAACGAGAAAAGTGATACAAGTCAAGATATGACAAAAAATACTTTTACTATAGCAAACGTACAAAAATGATATATTGCATCAACAGGAAAATCTACACAATTCAAAATTTAAAAGTTGTCGCCAGGTAACATTTTCCTTCATGGAAACGGGAAACATTTTTTTTTTTCAAGTTATATATTAAAACACTGGTGTTAGTAAAAGTTTTTGTTTAACTAGCAATGTTTGTGTGTTTGTTCGGGTTTAATCTTGTAACTGAATTTGAAAGCAGTTATCCACAACTGGTTGAGCTGAAATATTGCATACGTGTTTAGTTTGGATGACAATGCACAAGTCAGCTAAGTAACATCATTTTAGATCCAATATGGCGGACGGCCTGGATGGCGGAGTAGTTATTTTTATGCACTCCTGTGGGACGTGGGTGTAAAATAAAAGTGTTTGCTGAGAAGAACACGAATGAAATGACGACCGCGTTCAGCTATTCGAGGAGATGATGTACTTCTGCCCGGTTAAACAGTACGACTTAGCGGGGTCGTGTCGTGACTAATATCGACCTACCCCCTCGGCAAATTATAGCGGTGGTGAAAAAAATCCAAAGTCAAACCTGGAACTGTGTTTCGTTTGGCTCAAGTAAGCTTCAAGCTGAAATAAGTGGCTTATACCTCCAAATACCCACGTCAAGTTGAAGCAGTACCGAGGACTGAGTGGAATCAGGGTGTATCAAACATGATGTCATGCACGTACCACCTCAGGGCGAACCCTGCTGTATAATAGCTATTACCCTCCTAAACGAAGCTCTGGGAGGTTCGACGGATATTTCTTCGGGGACTCGTACGAACAACATGGAAAAAAAACTAAAAACTTAAAATAAAATAATAGTGAAACGTTTTTAAAATAAGCTTTTATTTATATGCTCTCAAAAGAAGAAAATAAACTTTAAATCAAATCCATAAGTTTATTTCATTACGCAATTGATATGATATAAAAGCTTTTAGCGAGATTTAGCTGTGTTGATAAAGAAGAATATATCACGTAACTTGATCTTGGCATAATTAATTCTACGAATAAAATAATATGTTACATATTTAGAATCAGTAGAGGTATGTGAGTTTCGTTGATTCATCTCGTAAGAGCCTAGATTTCTCAGAAATATAAACACAATGATCACAATCGACTGTCTATATCTAGAGAACTAAAAAATACGCGTTTTATTTTGGATGCAAATTGGATTTCAAACAACTGTACGTGCTTGTCTGTTTCACATTTGGCTCTTGGTTTATTTGTCACGTCCTTCAAGGTCGCTGAACCAATAATATAAGAACAACTGAACGCAAGCTTAACCACGTGGTACCACTATACCAGCAAGCTATGAATTAACATCTACTTTGTTATTGAGAACACGGATATTCCTGGAGGTATGCCTAACAGTCGGTGAACCTGCAAATTTCCCCGTCTTTCTCCATAGGCTTGTAACTGTACGAGTGTGTAGCACGCCTAAACCCAGGAACGTTTTTATATATTACTGGTTTTCAATTTTCAAAGACGTGTCAAAACAACCTGTGTTCAGTAATGTAAGTAGCTGTTTGGATACTTTATTGTCGCTCAGTCTGGCCTAAAACGAATCAGCGAATCTTACGTACTTCATATACTCAAATGACACGATGAGAAATGTACACATTTTTCTTGCATTTAAGACACAATATATGCTACCCACTTTACCCACGACTGCTAGAACTCAGTAAAATTGCTCTCGGTCGCCCCATTTGCCACCTTCCTATTTGCCACATTCACACATTACATGTTCACTGTATGTCTACTGCGCTATGTTCGTTACTGGCTGGACATCAGCTAAAGTGTTTCCAAACAGACTGCCTTCCGAACTAAAGTCAGAACACAGCAAATTACAATTCAAAGCCTACGAGTTTACTTGGGTAGTACAGACATTTCTGTATGAGGTTTTGTTAAATCATGATAAACGATAACAGCGAGACAACCACAGTACACATATTAGAATTATTTTCTAAATAAGCTTAGAAATTTTTATTGAAATACCCGAACTAACCTTAATTAAGTTCCAATATTACAATAACTGAACCGTTAATGTTGTATTTTTACTTCAGTGAACCTTGTTCGTCTGGACAATGACACACAAATGAAAACCTGTCAAATTTTCCCATTGCATTGCAACGGCACTGCAAGACAATTGGGGTTGCGGCGGCCGAGTGGTCAGATGAATCGCTCGTCACCAAGGCGATCCGAGTTCGATCCCAGGCGGGATCGGATAGTGGATTCTCGCATGTGGGAATCGTGCCGGACGATGACGTTGGCAGTGGCCAGTGGGTCTTATCGTGGCTCATACCTAGAGGTACGTGAAAATAGCAATTTGAAAATTATTTTGTAGCATTTTCATATTGGTTTTGTAGCATTCTGTAGTATTTTGAAAATAACTTTATAGCATTTCGTAGCATATTTAATGACAAAGTTAGAAAATATAGGAAAATTTAATTTTTATAAAAACAATATACAAAACGTATCAAACGTGCAAGATACAAGACAATGTTTTTTTATAAGAAACAAATAAAATGGTTCACTGATTAAATTTTAACATTGAACAGGTTTCCAAGCTTTCTTCTGCCTGAAAGTACAAGGTTATAGTTGCTGAAAAACCTCTCAGCATCTACACTGTTTACAGGTAACGCGAGTGAGCGGCAAACGTAAACAAGTAAAGCGAAACAGATGCGGCTTTGTGAATACTTGTAATTGTAACTTTGAGAGGAAGACAAAGAATGAAAAGAAGTGTTTAAGGAAGCGCAAGAGGCGAAATGAGAGATAGTTCTGCTACACTTCCCATTACTCCGTTCACGAAGTTATTTTACGACCCGTTGTAACTGAATGCCGCCATGTTGTAAACAGTGAACATCGAAAAATGTGCACAGACGTATGTTAACATGGCGTGTTTATTTTTGTTTACGTAACCACAGTATAAACATGAAATTGCTATGTAAATGCATGTTTATGATAATTTCTGCAATCATTTTCTTGAAATTAAATAGTGAATGCCTATGGTATGTCCCAATTATGCACACATCTTTGAAGCCTGTCAAAAGTTAGGGGTTTTTCGTAAATAAGTCGTAATTTCGCAGATTTTCGCAAATAACACAAAATGTCGCATATATTTCGCATTTATCGCAATTTGCGATTTTCACATACCTTCATGAATCATACCCCTACACTCCGGTTCTCGTCCATTGTAGGAGTCCATTTCATGTCATCTTCCGGGGCAAGCAGATACCTACTGTCACTCAGACTTATTTCCGCAGTTCAGATTGCGATATCCTGGTTATCGGGTACCCTCAGTCTTTAAGATATTAATTTACTTTATTGTACAATACAATTATTTCGGAGATCACTGCAGCTGGCGTAATATTTGCTAACAGGCTACTAGCCGCGTACTCACGCTGATAATTGTCCTGTAACGTTTCATGATACAAAAGTGAGTGCATGACTATAGAATTTGACCAAGTCTTACCTATCAGCTTGCGGCTTTGCAGCGTCCATCTCTTCAGATAACACAGTGGCCGGACGCATAGCACAGGCGACCTTCGTGCTCCTGCAGACAAGAATATCGCCACTTGTATTACGACTGAAGTTCGCCAACAGCTTAGCACTGGACCGACAGGTGGTGCGCGGAAGTGAAATAGCGTAATCCAAAAGTAATTCCAATCGGTCGTTTACCTAACACTTGGAAGCGTTGCAGCGTGTTTCACGAGCTATATTTTTACGAAACTGTTGAATTTGTTTTAAAATATGTTTACATTGTGATAAAACAGATACCGTACAATTATGTAATACTACTTTCTAAACAGTAAGCGGGCTATACAAATGTAATATTTATTCGATTTTAAGAATTACATCACAGTTTAAAAACCGAATATTTCCAAATGTTGTACTTAATAATATAATAAATGCACGTGTAAGTGTGATAGTGGAATGACCTTGACTTAACTGCGTAGTAGCATTGAAATAAAATTAAATATCACAGACAGGAAGCACGTGCGCTGCTTTTCTGACTTATGTATAGCGGTGATGTGCTACTTAGTAGATGAGCCAATGACACCCTTAACTTTAAAGTAATTAATTAGCTAAACTTCAACAAAGCAGTGACGAAGTGTGGTCGAGTTTCCTGGTAAACTATGTATTAGATGAGATTACGCACTCGGTGTATGTGGCATTGAAATTGTAGGAATCAAGTAATATAAAATATATTACTTGTAACAGTGTCTGAGTCGCTCCAAGTGTGATGCTGCAGTCAGAAGCTTACAACGTGTGAAGTAATTTTCTTACAATAATAGAAAAGGTTATATAGCTAAGCAAGAGGTGAGAGGGCCTGATCGGTAGGCAAATTTTCTGATTATAGTAGACAAGTGCTCATTCCAGAGTTTAGGGTTGGGAATGCTTTCCACTCTATTTTCTAGCTGCAGAAGACTTTGGAAAACCACAACCGAATCATTCCTCTCTATTAAGGCCAGCCTATCATACAGGGCACGTTGCGGTTTTCAACTCACCGACATGGCCTACGGACTCAACCGGCCTTTACCACAATATACACGTTCATTATAGCTCTAAGAAATAGGTTGGCGAATGTCGAGAAGAGGAAACATGTAAATCAAAAGGTCAGTACGACATGATCAGTAGGTGAGAGAACTAGTTCTTATTTTCTACGACTACACGACGAACAGTCACCAAGAGGGCTGAAATAGGAGGAATCTCCAGAGACAAGTATCTTCCCTCACTTTTACAACCTGTCAGAACTCCTAGATTGTTTAATACTCTTCGTGGTAAAATAAACATATAATTTAACTTTGCTGGGAGGCAGCAAAATCTTGTGTGGTCACCACAAAATAATTTGGTAAGGTCCACATAACCAAATACTTTCTGGTGGCCACAACGCCTATTTTTTTCAGCGCATGATAAGCTGAAGTTTTTTTAAATCATGTTAATATCATCACTTAATTGTTCTGAATATTACAGCAGTCAGCTGTCAGGCCAGTCAAATATAAAATTCCACAAGTTCCAACTAGTAGATTGAGTAATAAGACCGCAACGCATTGGTGAAAATATTTACATAAATTCCAAACACAACACATTCAATATCTTCGTACATATTTTAATCCAGACTACTTTACAGGATCACATGATTAAATGTAAGGCATTACAGTTGCATAAATCAAGTTGTTATTCATGCAGGACTCTCGTCTGTAGTGTTACGTTTATTGTGAAAAGTAGGTAATAGCAGTGATATTACTGTATTGCCATTGATTTTAATACGTACCCTAAGGTGGGGTTACTGTGCCATATTATGGGTAACATTACACCGCATCGTTTAAAATAACTGTCAGCATCCTCTTCAAGGGATTACATTTTCACCTTACACATCAGTCATAAACGGCACTACTTTACTGTAAATTGTGTTTTATAATTTGTATTTAAAATGAAATAATGGGGTGGTGCAAAGTTTCCCAGGGGGTGTGCAAAGTAACCCCACTTTACGGTATGGAAAATGTCTAATAATGCGGACGGCTGGTTGTGTGTGATAATAGATTTTAAAAATTCCAGTTCATCGACACCTACATGCATACAAGTGAAGCCAATATAAGCGTGTAAAATACGACTGCTGACAACACTTTGTGAACTGAGGTTTAACCGCTGTTTCAGGAGATCAATCATATTATTTACTTGCATTGTGCCTCACTTTTGGTGTTAAATTCTTCTTGTTTCTATTTCATAAGAAGATCTGACTATGGTTCTTCATTTTCTCCATTGAGACATAAACTCAAAGTTTATCAAAACCACGTATAAATCACATCGCATAGCTGCTGACAAGCTGGTATAATGACAGCCTTCTAGTACTGCATTTTCAAGACCTGTTCTGTCCAAGAGAGGCATACCTTTTCCTCGCTGATGTATTTCAATAGCATTTATGATTTTTAATAGAAAATTCGTATTTACACTCTCCGAAAATCTACGGTATTTCATATGATCACTAAACAATAAATATACGAATAGAATTTATGTAAAAAAGTTTTTTTTGCTAGTATTAATAATATACATTTCCAATTTCATAGGACCGGCTTATTAAAAAATAATAAAGTATGGCGTGGCCTGATTCTAACACCACCTTCTTCTGTCTTTTCACAATAAGTTGAACGTTTGCTGATGAAAAACTGCTAATGGAAGCAACACGATAAAATGTATTATTATTATGAGGTGTTGTACACCCACTGTTTGGTCGTTAATACAAACACACAAACCAAAACCATTGCATTATTAATATTTGCCTCAAACGTCACATAATTTTTATGTGTCATTGTCAGTACATTGGAGGGGATACTACAGTACTAATTTAAAAAACGTATGTGTTGAAATGTAGTAATTCATCCAGGAACATATATTTTGCATGCATATATTGAGATTTTATTGAACTCCCGCACCATCATAAATCATGTTTACGTTATTGTGCTCTACTGCGACCATGTTGTGCTAATGTTTGTGTATGTTAGTAATGTTAATATTTGTGTGTGTAAACGTACATTGCAAGATTGTCTTCTACAAGTAGTTTGGCATAGAAACCAAAATACATGGGAAAATTTAACGTAGTAAATGTGGTGTAGCCTACAAATGCATTGTAATAATAAATACATATGAAATAAATTTCGTAAATACTTTTAATGTATCACTGAAAAACTTAAACATTTTGTACGTTGGTTTCTTCCGGCGCTTTTTAGTTGTAATATTGGCTACTTGATAGTAGAAAAATCTGGAAAATCTGGTGGATATATTTTGTCTGTTTTGACTGCCAGTATATACTTACCTACGTCAGCATATTAAAATCCAGAAATGTTTAAATTGTGTTCCTAATTTGTTATCCTAAAGAAGATCTACAATGTCACGGATCAAGCGATACAATTAAATGTTTTTATACATGTAGTATATGTCAGATACAAATTGTTAAGTACATAAATCTTCACTATCCCAGCTATTATTACCCTAACCAATTAGTAAATTTATTATTCTAACGACGACCCATTTCCACACGTGTTAAAGAACATAAAAATAACACCATATAAGACGAGATACAAAAGTCCACTCCACTTACACTAGAAACACGCCCTATCAAAAGGAAAATAAAATAATTTTCATTTATTGTGAATAACAGAAATGTATTTAGTCAGGAAATTATTGAATTAAGAAACATGTTGAAACCATTAAAATAAACACACAATTATTTGCAAAGCGACAATAGACTATACAGCCTACTATAAGGTGCGCGACAAATTAGGAGAGAGCTCGTCTGTGACTTAGTCGTTATTCTATCTTGTGTCGTTTATTGTATTCTTCCCAATTTGTCTGTGTGTCCTGAGTCCTACAGATTATTTTGTTTTGTATTTCGACTTTGATTTTTTGTTGTTTATTTTATTATTCTTCATTTCTTGTTGACATATTCCTTATGGAATCTTTCATGCGCTGTTGTGTTGGTTTATGGATGTGTTGACTACGGCCAAACTAGGCTTGTATTTTAATTTTTTTCGTTTTATGTCTGTTTGTTTTTTCTTAGTCGCATTATAATATTTCTAGAACGACATAATATTGCAGTGGCGTATGTCCACAATAGTACACTACATTATTCTGTCCCGTTGAAAGAATCACTCAAAGACATTATCAAGACTCTGACTGTAAAGACATAGAACACGAATGATATTGTACAAAAATAAAACTATTAAAAATACGGTTTTGTTTTAAAAAATATATATTACTCACAAGGATATTTTTATCAGGTTTTATAAATCTACTCGATGGGTCTTTACCCAATAGTATTCTGATGGAAAACTAGAATATTTTTATTACAATACAAACTACGCTTTAAAGAGATTTTTACGGGTGTCATTTATTCCATGTGAACCCGACTTCTTACGGGTTATTGTACACAGTGATATACAGTACCTAGTGTTATTAAAGGTTTTCCTTTGAGTAACATATGCATGCACGTGTTAGTGGGAGCAGAACAGCCCATACTATGTACACAAAGACTTTATCAGTACATTACGATTTTATATCACATCTGAAAACAGTACGCTCACATATCAATTATTTTACGAGACTGTCCATGTCTGCATACGAGTGGCCGTCACGCCGCTTCTTACACACCACCTGCTCTAGACGAATGCTTATTGCTACTGTATGACGTTAACCGCCACCGAAGAGAGCATGCTAACTGGAATTAAGGAGCGACAACTATTGTTTAAATAGTTCGAGAGTAAGACGTTAAATGTCTTGGTTTGAAAAAAAAACTACTGTTTTATATAGGACAGAACGAGAATAAGTCATTTCAAGTAACTTACTTCATTTGAAAACTGTAATTTGTGACAATGATTTGTTAAATCGTTGACAATTGATGGAATTTTGCGTTATAAAAATGTAATCTTTTTTTATTAGTGAACATGACTGTGGATTGAAGTTAAATAAATTTTTACATAATTGTCTAGTAAATAATTTTGGCATTTTTGTATTAAAACTAACAGTTTAGTTAACAATTTCGTATGCTTAAAAATACTTATAATTAAAAATAATTTGGAAACGTCCAGTACAATAACTTGCTACGATAGTTTCCGTACTACCACAATGCTCGACGAAAACACCGTAGTTCAGTTCAGCGTCTTGCACAGAGAGACGCCAGTGAATGACATAGTTAGAGTCAGCTCTTGTGCTGCACCCACACTAACAAACCTCGCACCAGGCGAGGTCCCTCGTGGGTTCTGTTTCAATTTGCCTGAGTGCCTCGACGCGAGTCGTTGGCCATCGTTAAGTAGCACTGGCGTCGTCCGTAAGCTGACTGGCTTGTGCCAGGCCTCCGAACATGTTAGTCATAATTCCAGTGGCGTATGTGTCGCACGTGCTACGTGGTACCTAACAGTATTAGCTAGGTTGCCTACAGTTATCCTGATAAGCGGAATCATTGTGTGGACGTACGCTTATGCGAGAGTGTGTTGTTGAATACTTGAATATCCGCTGTAAACTAAAACAAAAGAAGTACGTGGAAGTAAGGAAAAGTGAAACTTGAACACAATTAGCCGTACCATGACGTTTATTTTGTTCAGAAAATAAAGTTGGTATGGCGAGATAGGGAAAACCAAGTGGCGACTCGTGGGTTGTTGACTGGTACGGCTACAGGTAATCAGAATTGTGCACTTTGATGAATGCACTGTGTATATCAATGACACACGAAATATCTACTGGCTGCTTATTCTGTAGTGACCAGTCAGTAATAAACGGCGCCAGCAGACCAACGTGTCAGCGACTAGTGTGTCAACTAGCACACAACCGTGTACAGTTCTCGCCAACCATAGCCCACGAGCCGCCATCGATAGTAACATGTATTAGTGTTGAGATAGCAAAATAAGTTTGCAGTAAACACAAAATCAGTTCACAGTACTTTAGTGGTGAGAGCAACATGTTTTGTGGTGAGCGCAATAAATATCTGGCTGTCCCAATACTTACAGATAATTTAGTAGCTGCCACAAAGTATTTCTTTACTGTGTAATGACGAGACCAGATACTTTTGTGTGTGTTTTAATTGCCTTGTCTGTGTGTACTTTTATCCTGCTTTCATTGCAAGTAATTTCCCTAATGACGTCACACTAATAGACGTTACGATAATATACATTATGTTCTACATTTCGTTTAAAAAACTGCGGCCACTGCCTTTCACCACTCAAGCCGAACCTATCCCGTCTGCCCCACACACGAACTAAGAGCCTGGATTCTTCCTGTCCCACTCCCACCTCGCCGTCACATCGCTCTCTTATCGCCTTTTCTTTGTCGTCCTACACTATTCACTGCACTCAACCTTCGTCGATTCTCGCGACTCTACCCACCGCATCGCCATCTCGCTGATCCGTGTGGTCTTTCCAAACACCGGCTCTACCACTTACAATAACTGTCAAGCCTGCAACCACCCACAGTGTTTATAGCGAGCGCAACGCCATCCATATATCTCTTAGCACTTCCAGTAACATTGATCAAAAGGTCACGCTTCCGAGAGTCGTTTCCGAAAACATCCTTGAACGTCAGCTCAAGGTCATGCTAAAGTACAGGATGGCGTAAATGCACTCCGTCTCACAAGTCAGAAAGTGTTTTCAATAATTTATTGCCGACTGCGGCACGATTTCGTGTATTTAATATCTATAATTTCTGCTACTATTATGCAATTTTTATTTTATAGTATGATCCACGTGTAGGCTAGTTGACACATTGTTTTGATTTTCGAATCAGCTGTAATCAGGCTTTAGGAAACAATGGCCAATAAAGACAATACTTGAAGAAGAGAAGTGAAGTTATTGGTATGTCAACTGTGCAGAGTGGATTGACCATAAGTTGCTGGACTGAACAAAGAACAAGATTTATGAAGCTAATACGTGCTCATAACAGTCGAGGTTGGCTAACTGGTGACCCGGTAAGGCGAGGCTGGGGCGGTTGTTAGCAACCTCACGTACCTGACTATCTCCTCATTCGGCTCCCAGCAACACGTATTCTCCTGACGAAAAAACAGTTACAACGTTGAGTCATTTTAAAATATTTTTATTCATACTACATAATCTTGTACTAAAGTGACTCACGCAAACGCGCCTCCCTTAGTCCAAATTAGCAATACGTCAGTTATTTCAAAATCGTTGTGACGATTATAACAATCGTCATTAAAGGCTTTAACCAGAAAAGTACGGCATGCAACTAAGAATTCCGTGGTATAAATCGATTAGTGTGGTCGTGATTTATAAGTTTATGTTTTTGTTCGTAAAAGCGTTGATTCAAATTCCGGACATATTTCAAAAGTTTACCTTAGAAGTTCAAACGTTTATGTAATGCGAAGCTCAAAGACTCTTAACTTGTATAAACAAACTTACATTACGGGATAAATTAATAAGAAAAAAAATAAAGAAACATTAAAATCAATTCACATTGTTTAAGTGCAGTTGATGACTTATCTCAACAACATAGCCGTATCTCTGGTTTATTATTTGTTGATATTGTCATGAGCGAATACTCTGTATGTTATTTACTAGATGTAATAAGCAACACCAATAAATAGAGTAGGAAGTAGAAAAATTCTCGAGTGCAACACTTAAAATTGTTAATTTGTTCGTAACCCAATTGGTAAATTGATCTCAAATTACTGAAATATAAATAATGTGTCTTATTATTATGTAATTACTTTTGAACCCCATAGGTGTCAAGTTTCGAAAAACCAAGAAACTGCATTTTAGGTAGTTAAGTAAATATTAATCTGAAGTAAAAATTGCGTCTTTACATACACATAGATCACTAATCGAAAACACATTTAACACTTTTTTTACCACTTAGGAGTCGAATTCAGAAAATGTCCTGAAATATTAGTTTTCGTCTTTCTGAAGTTACTGCGATGTACAGATTGGTTCGATAAATATGGAAGAATTATTGACAACGAATTTTTACATCTTACCACCACATTAATTAAATACTTTTAAAACGTTTTAAAATCCCTTCATAGACAATTGCCAATGTATCGAACTGAAGTTAAAATCATGGCAATAATCCAATGGCTCGAGCTGTACAGACTATTAGTAAAAATAAATTTTCGAAAAAAATGCTAATACTACTTTTTAGGTATTTACATATACATCGTTTTGAAGCGGAAAGTAACTTAGTATCTCGATAGTTAATAGAAATCAAGGTTAAATCTGATATAATTCTGAAATTAGCTAATACGCATTTTTATGATTCCCATTAATGTAAAAGTCACGAAGAAAGACCGTTGGGTTCTAGCTATGTAGATGAATCTTAGAAAACACATTTCACGCCTATACACTCATCTAAATTTTTTTTTAGTTCTTGCCTACCAGCTGAAGGCAACTCCACACAAAAAATACAACATATTTAGGTCCAGCGGTTTGGACTGCATTTTGATATGCCAGCCAATCAGTAAGTTACTTTATGTACTGAGATTTAACACTTAGTATTATCACATTAGACACTCGTAGACTCGATAATAAAAACATTAAAACAAATATATATATAATGTTCTTGGACTGTTATAGCCCTTAGAGCAAAATGAAAATGAAGTGAAAAAATATTTTCTCAGTTTTTCTCATTTTCAGTTAACTAACCTTTTACCATTTCCATGTTGTAAGCCACTCATAGACTTAATAGTAAAAAAATTTAAATAATATAAATAAGTGGATTTCGTGGGTTTTCTTAAATGATAATTCCAACGCGCGATCAGAAGGCGAAACATACAACTTTATATATATATATATATATATATATATATATATATATATATATATATATTTAATTCAGTATTCAAATTTACACATATTTTGTACTGTCAGCATTGGAAAATCTTGATATTTTTTGCCTCTCCTATTCTTGCCCATTTCAGGTATTACAGTAATCTGTAAAGCTCATTTTCTCGTGTCGTAAAATTGCGGAAATATCAGTGTTTTGCGATGTGATTTAATCATCATAAGCTTAGTTCAGAATCACGTAACAAGTAGGCGCAACACAACTTTATCTAAAACGGCAGGTTCATCACTGAATGTATCATAGAGGCGAGATAATGCACGCCGGTTCAGCGACTTGCATGTAGAGGCTAGTGTAAGGCGTTATGCCCGTATTATGTCGACCTTAGGCCTCCGGACTTGTTGGACTAAAAAAAACACCAACATCCAGGCGACCACCTTGATTGCTAGTTCTCGTCTATCTATACAGAACGTTCAGAAACAGCCGCATAAGAAGCACATCTCGCGAATCCTAGGCTAAATTGGAGACAAAAATGCTAGTGGCAAAATGTCGTGCAATGACATCTGACGTGCACAGTAGACAATATAGCATGGAGTAAATTCCATCTTGCGTTTCACATGTGTCTTTAATAAACTTACCACCACTGTTCTCACCATCACGTTATTGGTGTGGGTTTAAATACAGAACATTCCAAACATGATTATAAGTTTTCTCGACGAGACACATAAATATAACAATACATTGACGTGAAGTGCAAGAGGGGACTTTCTGCGCGATGTGTTGCCACATTGTGAACACAAAATGTCGTCGTATAACATTTTCGCTACGAGTGCTATCACATGACTGTTTCTGTACAGCCTGCATAGTTAGCCTTGAAACATGGCAACGACGCTTAGTCACAAGGATATAACATATGTCAGTACTTAAACGTAGCACGGTGATACGTCTGAGTGAGTGGTACTGGCACCAGCGTGCTGGCTCCACGCGACGTGACACACCAGAGACAGCTAAAACGCGCCTGTTTCAATTAGCCTGAGTGGCATGGCGGAGGTCGTTGGCCCGCTCGTTACTGCGTCGCGTCGCCCGCCGCATCGTTTTAATCCCCGCGGTTATCGCTGTATCTGGCTCGCGTGTGTGCGTGTGCACTCGCATTAGTCGTAATCCGCTAGCCCGGGTCGTATCAGGCCGCGGGGCGCGTTGTAATTGCTACTTGTCGGATCACCAATCTGCCGGCCTGACTCAGCAGCCCTCTAATGACCCCTGGCGGTCGCTGCATGATGCTCGCTTGGGAAGCCCTGGAATTATAGTTACGTCACACCTCAACACCCGCCTATACACAACTATCCGAGAATATACGTGTCATTTGACCAGCGATCATGTCTAATGTACGGTCTCCAGACGGCCGTACTGTAGAGCACATTCAGTAACAGCAAATATTTTGATATATATTTTGAAGAAAACTAGCGACCAGTAAATGACTGCTCATAGATATGCACGACGCATCAGCGAAACTGTTTTTTGCGTTAATAAATATCTACGCGAGGTGGTACAACGGTAAAATGTTGGACTTGCATTTGGGATGACGCGCGTCTGATTTCCGGCTCTAGTCATCCAGATGTCTGTTTCCCATGGCTTCCAGAGACCGCCACGAGTAAATGCTGGGATGTTACCGCCAAGCGCATTATGGACGATTCCACTTCCAGTTCCGGCACTTGGATAAAGTTTCGTGTAACCGTTTCTTATGACTTCTCTGTCAATGAGACGTAAAGGCCAATACCAATTAAAATACTATCAACGAGAAAGTGAGTGATATCAAGTACAATGCACGTTGCCCATTAGTTCCGTGATCTTAGTGCGATTAATTTCCAGTTCAAGCGATTTCGTTACGGCAGCTGTAATTAAAAATAATTTTAAACTGAAAGTTACATAACCTGTTAGACCCTTAAAACTGATACTGTTTCTTGCGCGATCATAAAATATGCGAAATTCTCTAGCCGATTGTGACTCAGTATCAAAACTACAAGAAAAAAAGTACAAAATACTATGCTACCTGGACTGGAGTAAGTCTGAAGACTCAGGATGGAATTCATAATCAGATGCTTTTTTTGGCAAATAAGTAGTACTTTGTAGAGTAATACTTATTCTTCAGTAAATATTTATTTCAGCAATGAATTCATAAACTGCTACTTTAGGAAGTAATACTTAAACAAGCACAAATTATGTAGTCCAAGTTGTACTTTACGAAGTAACCAAATAAGAACGCTATAATATCAGTACCATGGACATGAACGTTTTTTGGACATACGGCATTGCGGGCGAATGTTGCCGTAATACATAAAAAAAACAATGAAAATAAAAACAAAGTAAGTAAATTCAGAAAGCTGTAGTCAACAGACATAAAACATACAGATAATTCCTGAAAGGAATTTCGTCATATCCCAGAAGACGGCACAACGACAAGAAACGATATAAACAACACAAAATAATTTCCTAAGTGGAATACAGTCGACTGGAGAAGGGCGACACAAAAAAAAAGACAGACAAAAAATAATAAAAATCAACAAAATTGGAGTGTGCGAAAAAGGCACTAAAAGGATAAACGACGACAACACAAATAAAGAGAGACACGAATGGACGTGAACACAAACAAGACACGTCGCATCTGTTGTCTTCTTGAGAAGCCTACTATTTTTCCGTATGTTTTTGTCTGTGTTGTGTCTTGTTTGTGTTCACACACACTGACAAAAAACAGATGGAAAAATAGTTTACTTCTCACGACGACAACAGACGCGACGTTTCGGGAACTGTTATCTGTTCCTGTCTTCAGGCACATGTGTAAACTCAGGAACTCCAGCAGACTGACTGTGACATCTGGAAAAACAAAGGGTATTATGTAGGAAGAATGCCTACATGTATCTCAGCCAATCTTGGTTCTTTACTGTCCAAACTCCCAAATTTAATCAAATTCATCTGCTTCAACGCTGTTTATTTGGATTTTCATTGTTGCTTTAGCTAGTGGAGAATGACATGAGGCACAAAGACTATTAACGTTACTATCAGAAATAATATTGTTCTTACAGACTTTACTAAAATGACAATGTTTCCCACACATCATACAATTTGCATCCTTGGCAGGAAAGAATTTTCGTGCATGCCTCTTATTTCTGCAAAAGTAACATTTGCCGATGTTACCAGCAATCTGCATTTCTGATGATTTGTACTCGTCTCTAGAATTTACATGGCTAGTAGAATAATTACTCTGGTATACCTGGCATACTATCTGTCTTTATTGGTGAATTAAGAGTACTGTTCTGGAAATAAGAATCAGAATGAATTTGAGCCATCTCTAAACTTCTAGCTTGCTCGAAAGTTTCAGAAAGAGTCAGTGTAGATTCCTCGAGCAATCGTTGACGAGTGTAACGATCTGAAGCCAGTAATCAATGCATTCCTTATATACTCTTTGCAATTTTGGTCGGCTGTAACAACTTTAAAATGGCAGTCTTTAATTAATACAGACACATTTTGAAATAAATAATTTAAATATTCATATTCATTTTGTGTACAAGTAACGAGTTTATGACTTGCAAAAAGTACATTCTTTGGCTTAATAAATGAGCTGTTAAGAATGGAGAATAACTAATTGAATGTTTTGCAGTCCGATATATGAGAACATGTAGTAGGGCTCACATATAATTTATCAGAAGCAGCAATTGGTCCTTCTCGTTGGTTGGATCTTTAATTGCTGTGATGAAGTTCCGAAATGTCTGGTACCAATGTGTCCATTCTTTTTCGGATGTACTTGAGCTTGGATCGGCTTCCAGCCGATTAGGTTTCAGCAGTTTGTCCATAAGTACTTTGGCTATCTTTTATACTTACCTGTAAAAAATTGTAAAATACTTGAAACCTGTTTGCTAGGTTTTATTACTCGAAAACACCCTTACAATGATTTCATATCGTGTTTGATTAAACGATATTCAGTCGGTTTTAAAATGCACAGTGATGTTGCATTCGTAGAGAATATATAACAAGCCCTAACAGTAGACCTACGGCTAATGTCTAAAAATGTAATGATCTCGATCTGAGAATGTTATTGGCTGCATCTCATGCTGCTGTTACTGGTAAATTAGTTTACATTGAGTTATAATTATTGGGCTTGAAACATGTTCTTTGTGGTAGCTTCGTAAAAAATAGAGGCATGGTTTTTTGTGCAATACGAACCTCCATATCTTTATTTACATGTTAGCTTAATAACTAAAGATTTATATAAATATTGCAATTTGGCTGTTTGCTTTGCTGGGTGTAACGCTCATTAGGCCTAGGTAGGCCTGCATTACAAGAAAGTCTATTATAAGTGGATTTAAACATTTTGAATCTGCAACATTTTCATTATAAATTTTTTGCTGCACTTATGTAATGTTAATTTCACTTTGAAACAGAATTTACAAAAAATAGAACCCTATTCCCAGTGACTTAATACACATGCAAAAATCTTTAAGTGGCCAAAACCGCAATGAAAGTATTTTTAAAAATGTTAAGAAATATGGCTGTGCTTTCGTAACTATATTTGTTGAATTTCTATATTTCCGTTTTCTTCCATGTACGTTTTATGACGTTAATTTATTTAGTTCCTCTGAATTTTCGTTAAATATATGGAATTAAATACCAATGTGAAGGAAGGAATCCCTTACGTAACATAATCATTACACACAAACCCAGTTATTTAGTTACCCGGGGAGCGGAATTAATGAAATATTGCTTATATGCGAGGATAAATACTGCTTATTTGATTATAAATATTTGTAAAAAAAGTATAACTTAATTTGTGACTGTGAATACATTTTAAGCAGAACTTATTTGCAGTATACTTCATGAAGCATTGCTTGATGTCATCACACAATAAGCAGTACTTACTTTTGGCACCATGATTTGAAAACTATACATAAGCTTTACGAACAGCGAAGAAAGACAAGCGGCTCACGATTGCTGAAGATCTCATTCGTCCAGCTGCTCAAGACATGGATTCAACAATGTCGTCGGTACGGAGGCAGCTAGAAAACTGTCCAGCGTCGCATTGTCGAACAATTCAGTGGAGAGGCCTATAACAGAAATATTTGAAAATTGCACGGTCCAGTTGAAAGAAAAATTGCAGAACAGTGAATTTCTTTCTGTTCAAATATACGAGTCTACAAATGTGTCAAAACTGGGGCAGTTTATGTTTTGCTCGCTGCGTAAGTGTCGGGAAGGTGATGGAGGTGGAGGGGTACAGGAGGACATCATATTTTACAAACCTGTGCCTGACCACGCAACAGGCGAAGAAACATATAAGCTGTTCAGTTTTACCACCGTTTCGCTTAACGTTGACTCGAAAAAGTGCAGTTCCATCTGTAGTGATGGTGCCAAGGCACTGACTGGAAAAAAAAATGATTTAGTGGAGCGGCTAATGGCTTTTTTTTCCTAAGGCTGTGAGGGTACATTGCTATCTACATCGTCAGGCATTAGCTTCAAAGAGCATGCCCATGGAGCTCAAATAAGTAGGGAACGATGCCGTTAAATGTTATTAAAAGCAGGCCGTTACAGTGCTGATTATTGTCACAGTTGTGCGAAGAAATGGAGGCAGAATACAAACTCTTACTTCACACAGAAGCAAGGTGGTTGTCACGTGGGATGACGTTCTCCCGAGTGCTCGCTTTGCGCTCTAAGCATAATGCGAATGAAGATCTTGCCAGTTGGTTTGACGAGAATTAATGGTTATTGAAACTTGCGTAATTGGCGTAAGTCTTTCATCCTCTCAACAATCTTAATATTACTTGTAAGATAGAGGAGAAACTATAATTTTTGCCCAGGACAAGTGAACGTGTTTGTATAGAAATAGGCAATGTGGACATCCACGATTGAGAAGAACATTTTAGAAAACTTCGAATCGGCCCACGAATTTCTTACTGTCCCTTGAAGAACACAATGAAGACTTTCTTGACATCGACGAGCTGTCCAAACTGATTGCTACGCACTTGAAGGGTCTACGAGAGCAGATCATTGGCTACATTCCCGAAGACGAACACACTGGTTTGAGGTGGGTGCTCAAACTTTTAACGAGTAGTCTGTTAACCAAGCGGACCTAAGCTCACAGATCCACGACCTCATCGAACTGTCCTGTGACAGACTTTGCAGCTGTGCTTCAGAACCAAACATGTTAAATACTTCTGGCTTGATAGAAGAACCGAGTATCCAAGTTTGACTACGACAGCCCTCACAATGATTATGCCCTTTACAACATCGTATCCCTGCGAGCTGGGATTATATACTTTAAACATCATTAAAACCAAGGTGAGAAATCGAATGTACGTTGAAGATGGTCTTTTTATGCATCTCAAAAATTAAGCCAAACTTAGACAATCTTGTTAAGAAGAAGCAGGCACATGTCTCACATTGAAGCTACGCCTGTAACGTTATTTTTTCTTAAAGTTTCATTATTTACCAGGTAAATCTGTATTAACTATAGCTAATTATTTTTTTACAATTTATTATTGTTTAATGAATTTATGTCTTGTAAGTTTGCGATGATACTTAAATTTTAATTTCCAACAACCGTCTAAAATGGTCAAAGTAAATTAGGGTCACTTTACATTTTAAGTTGAGTCATTTGTGTATGTTTTAAAATTTTTACATTTTCCAATTTTTTAAAAGAATTTGTCGGGTTTTTATTTTATTTTGGAAGTCACTAGCGACCCCTCTCGAAACGGCCTGCGACCCCCAGTTGGGAACCGCTAATTCATATAATTTGCTTAAAATTTTATTTTCTGTTGTGCTGTCGATAGTTTTTTTTGTCGGTTCGACCGCCATTTTGGGAATGTTTTGACGCTCTTGAATGTGATCTCATTTAGGGCCATTTTCCTAGAACGGGAGGATGGTATTGCACTACCAAGTCTGTAGGTCTAATTGTAAACTTGGAAGTTACATGCAAAATAGTGGCTACGAACATGCGTTTGCACCTCATTTGCGTCGTAAGCCGTAGCGTTGTACCTATTACGTGAGCTCACTGACGAGGAGTCAAATTTCACTTGTAGAACGTCTAAAATGTACAGAAGACAAACTGCGGGTCTCTTTGTTAAAGCAGAGGTTGAAGTGAACTCGAGAAACTAATAATATCAAGCCTACTCTCAACGACGACTTCTTATTATCCTATCACAATGGAATGTAAATATTCTGTCTTTACAAACCCCGCAGCACGTAAGCAGGTCGTTAACGCCACTGGTGGTTTCTCATGGAATTGAGAATGAGATCCGCATGAGCTTGTGTTGCATGCTACAAGAATTTGATTTCAGTCACGCTATCCTTTTATACTGTGCGTGATATCATGAATAGAAAGAGATTGTGAATTAACGGTAGATATAAACATGTGATAGGTAATATCCTTCTAATCAAAGCCTCTAAACTCTTCAAACACATCTTTATTCCTTAGCCTCTGATTGTGTGCCAAAATGTTTACTAGTTTATTGTTGACTGACCCCTGTCTCTTGGTATATAACCCCTGCAATTGCTGTGTAGTCCAGGAATCAGTGCTCAGTGTCGCCAAGTGCCGTACTGCGGTCAGTACATTTTTAATTTACTGAGGATCAGTATTAGTTATAGTTACGTTTGTGCCTAATGCACCGTCGCTCTTACGTGCGAGACACTCTGTTACTGCATTTACGCTATGACTGTTAACACTAGATAAGTGACAACGTAACTTTCCAACAAAAACAAACAATGAATTATCACGCATTCAACTTCAGGTATTCTATTATACTCCCTGATACGTATTACCTAATTGATCCAAAAAGCTAAGAGGATAAATAGTATTTACAATTATCACGATTTATTAAATTTAATGCATTTAACGAGATTAAGCGAAGGAACTTAATATTTTAGCTAAAATTCCTTGGTTCGTTAATCAATAAATTAAATTTTGACTGAATATGTATATTTTAACGGCATGGCTACATGTGCAAATATATTTGTTGGTGTGGTTTTAATTAGCAGTGTTCAGAGGAAAATATTGTTTTCCTACAGCTGAAGTGATTTTAACGAACGTTCTCATACTACGTACGATTTTGAAATGATTCGTTTTACATATGTGCTAGACAGTTTCAATGTTAACGTTTTTTTTAAATGTAGAAGTCAGATGTAACGTACAATAATAATTAAAAATAATTTTTGACTAAAATATTTTCAACGTTTTTTTCCTCGCTACACGATCCTTCTAAATATATCAATTTAAGATTTAATTGCCAATGTTTCTTTAGTTATTACAATTCAAATTATGTTATGGCTTAAGAGTAATTACAATATAAATAATGAAAACAATTCACACTTGAACCACTTTATAACATTGTTTAAACCTTTAACAGCAATAAAAGATTGGCCAGTCTTCATATTCCGTTTACAAATGTTACATAATCGTAACTATATATATTTAATGTGACGGTTATAACTACGCAAAACAACTCGAACAACACAATAAAAAAGTTAACATTTGGTTGAAAATAAACTTGTAAATTATATTTTTAATACAGAGCGCAACAAATACTGATATCGTAATTCAGTGAACTGAAATAGTTTTTTGAACGTGCGCCATTGCGAGCGAATGTTGCAGAACTCCAAAAAATAACCAAGAAATAGTAATACAAGCCAGTATTGACGGTGGTCAAAAATCACACACACAAACACACACACACATATATAATATATAATATATTTTATATATATATATACACACATAAATTCTTAAGTAGTCGTACCGAGAAGGACGGCTGAAAACCACATTGGAATACATTTTGTTAATTTCTGGTCTATTTTTGTAGTGTAGGGTTTTTTTCTGCAAATCGGCAACATTTGCTTGCAAAAGCGTTTGTTCAAAATATGGATTGTTTAAAATACTAACCCATTATTGGAATCGTTCAAAGAACTTATCGTGAGCCAAGGGCGAATCAAATACCAAACTTTGCCGAAGCGAGATGAAGACTGATAATGTCATGTTGCGGGAAGATCAGAACTGGTTCAGGTTGAACGGGTTAAACAAGAAGAAGGAAGGGACTAACCAGTTACGAGTAACAATGTCACGCATGATTTAGCAGTGTTGCAAGCTTGCAGCATCTGCTAAAAAAAAAAAAAAAAAAAAAAAAAAAAAAAAAAAAAAAAAAAAAAAAAAAAAAAAAAAAAAAAAAAAAAAAAAAAAAAAAAAAAAAAAAAAAAAAACGCCATTTGGACCAAGGGGAGGGAGGATGAAGTTATAGGGACTTAAGAGACTCCCATTGATCTTGATTTATCTCCAAGTAAACTGAACAATTCTCTAAAGTTGTAAGATGCTTCCAACACTATGCTATGACACAAATAAATCACATTTAAATTTATTTCTTACAAGTAAGCATGCGAGTTCAATTTAGCACCCCACACGCCAAACACTTTAGTCCCGGAACAAATTTGCATCTAATAGGGCACAAGTATACATATTTTTAATGGCTTCAATTTGAATTGAAAGCGCGCTGAAGAGTTCCTTAAATTATTGAACACGAGTTTCGTAAGTAGGTGACAACGTATACATTAATTAACTGGTGAACTTGTGTTCCTATTAACTCATGCTGCATTTACGAACATTGTTTAAAAATTAAACCATACTTCCTTAGAGAAGTTAAAATCAGGGTTTTAGTAGCTCACATCCAGGACATTATGACTCCTATTAACACAAATATCGATTTACGATTGGCTACTGTTAATGTTAACAGAATGCGTCTACTTTAAACTTGGTTGTCGTGTTGGTCTTTCGTTTCGCATATTTTTTTCATTATCTCAAGAGTTTCCAAGATGTGCTGGGCAAGACGTGAAGGAATTAGAGAAGAGATAGTTTCTTTAAATATTCTGTAATCCCAGCAGTTTAAAAAATTTGGCAAAATGATTTGATAGCTTGTAATTCCTAGCGCATCCCGCTGATGGGATTGACAGTGGCGGGTAATTAGTCGCTCTTTCAATGAGCAGCGTTTTATGCTTTGAAATTTTCATTTCACGTTTTGACAATAGAAAAGACAGAAGGATACGTGGGAAGTACTAGTAATAGCTGCGAATGTAAATACTTAATTTGTTCAGACACTTGTTGAAATAATTAGTAATCCATTATTTTACAAGGGATTCGTAGACAAAAATAAGAAAGCATAAAAGCAAAATATAAGTTCTGAAAATGGATCACTAGAACTACAGGTACACGCTGGAAAGGAAATACGCTGGATGATTCGGCAGCTTTGTGGAAGATGCTCCCAGAGTCAATGTGGACGGAAGGAACATGCATAAGCATTGAGAGACACGGGGAGAGAGAGAAAGCGAGAAACACACGCCTGGAGAGGGAAAGAAAGAAAATGTGACAGACTAGATTTTGGCAGCTCCTATGAATCAGAGTGACGCTGTGTAAGTGATATTTATTAAAATGAAGTTTATGCATGCTAGAACACTTTTTTTTTAACTAAAGTAAAGTGATACAACAATAATTGTTGTTAAAGCTTTTTTTAATGCATAAATAATTTTTTAAAGTTGTCATGACTATCAAATGCCATAAACTATTAAATATGGGTTTCAGTAAAACCAGACTGCAAAGACGCAACTACGAAGGTCATTTATACCGGTATGTGCTTTGTTGTAATGAGTCACAACGTATCTCTATATGACACGAACTGAGAGACATTTTCCGATTGTTTGCTGAACGTACTTCTCGAATTCAGTTCCAACACTACTTACAGTTAATGACAAGTCGTATAAGGGAGAAAACAGAATTTAACGCGCGTAAAAAACATTTCAGACTTAACTCGTCAGTAATCGATAAATACTAAATCAAAATATTAGATTTTTTTATGAACTTCCTTGTTAATAAATCTATCTAATATTTTTGTTATGTAAATTACGTTGTTAAAAATGCATTCAATGTAATGTTGAGTTTTCATAATGTAATTTCGGGCAAAATATAGTTACAGACAAAAAATTTTGATTTTTTTATAAGAACGAAAGAAAACAGACTCTGGATTTTAATTGTAATTTCCCACATTAAAGAGTCCTTCATTCCGTTATCTTTAGAAACTGGTAGAACACAGAACTAATCAGTCACTGCAAAGGTCAGCAGGTAATGCATAATGTTAAAGGTTTACTTATACTATACTGTTAACTTACATTGTTAGTAAAATTCGCTGACAGACGTTACATGATCAGGAAGTTATGTCGAATGACAACTACTATAGGAATTATGCGGCACCTAATAAAAGTTTATTTCCAAATAACTTTATGTTAATGCACATTCCGTTTTAATCAATTCTCCCTCCGAAAAATAACACGGTAATTAAAGTCACAAACACACACACACACACACACACACACACATATATATATATATATATATATATATATATATATATATGCAAAGCTTTCATCACTCATACCACGTTCATTTTCTTTTTGCAGGAGATAAGCTGTTTTTATTTCTTTACGCTATTTATATTTACTATGGAAAATGTTACATGTAGTAATTCAATATGTTCTCATATAGATAAAGCACTGTATATATATATATATATATATATATATATATATGTGTGTGTGTGTGTGTGTGTGTGTGTATGTGTGTGTGTGTGTGTGTGTGAGTGCGTGTGTGTATATTTGTGTAGTAGCTGTAAGGGTTGTCGCAAAGCAAATGTTAATTATTTTATATTTTAAGGCCCTAAAGTTGATTTTAACCGTGACATGGCACTTAAATTTCCTAGTATAAAAATTTGCCTTAATTTGTATGTCACAAGGACGTTAAAATGACGAAAACCATTTGCTATAATTAATTAAAATAGTTATTTTATGTATTAAAACATTTCTGTCGTTTCTTGTTTTGTTATTTAAAAATCGCAACATGTTTCCCGACGAGTAAAGTGCAGCGAAAGGCATAAATTGTCGCTGTCATATTCAAACACGAGCATTCTCAAGCGGGGGGAGAGGTTATAATCCCGTCTAGAGCCCCTCCAAAAGAAAATTATTTTAAAAAGTATATATATTTTCTTTACAGGCAGAATATTCAATGTTTTGTTACGAAAACTGCTAAAATACGCTATTTTCCTCTTGAAATACAAATGTTCCCAGGGGTTGACTCCGGACCCACCCCTTTAAAGGAATGGTCGGTGTTCGTTATATTATCTTCAGATTTAACCTCTCCCTTCGTACACGAATCCTGGCGACGCCACTATATTCAAATAACAGTATTTTATTTATATTTTACCCGTTGCAGTGCGAAAACGACAGCATTAGGATAATGTATTACAAATGGATATTAAAATTAATATTCACAAGTTATTATGAAGTCAATGCACACAAATAATGTATTTTTGCTACCGTTGAACTTTAATGGCATAAATATCAAACAATGTCGACACGTAGTTGTGCGAGTGGAGGCAGGTGCTTGATTTTGGTTTTACCTAGGTACTTGTGCCACTGTGGCATTGGAAGTGGCGGCAGTAGGAGTCGCTATTCACCTCGTCAAAGTTTCAAGATCACTGATAGTGATAAGGACGTTGCTTTTAAGCTGTTCCATCCGCTGACTGGTATTTGAAGTGTGGCCATTCGTACCAGTGACCTTGAAGTCCACGCCTCTTGTGTGCGTTTGCTGTGTACGAACGTAGTCGATCACACCCTTGCAGAGTGCCGTGTTGTTCCCCAATCCTTTTAAGTTCTTTGTTCCATGTATTGCTTCCCATTTGACCTCAGCTTCAATGTCAGTCTGTAAGTGCCCATATTCATAGAAGGGAGGGAGGCACGGGAATAAAGTGTTTTAACACAAATTAACAAATTATTTTAAGTGTTGAATTTAAATGCTTTAAGTTACAAAAATATGTTTCCTTATAAAAGAAAGTAACAGCGCTGCAAGAGCTTGCTGAAACATTAGGCGTACCATATTTCGAAAGCCACAAAACTATAAAGAAAATAATTGGGACTTTGCTCCTACAGCATGACACTGACGCTATAACATAAAATTAATTTCATTTTTTTGTATGAAATTCAATTTGTTCTCTTTTGGCATCTAGCTCATTTGGGTTATCCAGTCTACTTAAACGACACAGACTGCAAGTTACATAAACACTTATACAGTCCATTGAGGATAAAGGGAGCACTTAAAATTTTACCTTTTAAGTAAAAAATAACTGACATTTATTGCATGTAATTTAACTTTAACAATAGTTGCATTACTCCTTGTAAAGTAAGCAGAGAATTACCGTATGTAGTTCTGTGTATTTTCCTGAACACAATATTACTAAAATTAAATTAAATAAAATCAACCTACGTATATTTTATATGCTATTAAACTTTCTTTATGCTCTTAGTTAGGCACCTATTAACTGTATAGTTTGACTTAGTAAGCGCCAACACGAAGTGACGTGTTACAGTCTTTGGAAATGTATCGTCCTCTGCACACTGCTTCTCGCCGCCATCTGCGCTGAAGACGCGGATAGTTCCAAATTCCACCGAGAGATGTCCGCTTGGTTTATTTTCTCTACGAGAAGGTGTATTTCGTTGAGATTGTCCATTGTGCAATGAATGTGGTGTTAGCTTTAATAGAATCAAACATCTCACTAAAACAAATCTTTAATCAGCTAAAACTGACCGACAAGGTAAGGCACAAGGTAAAAGTTTTTGCATGACACATTAACAGCATTGATAAACAGATACAAAGAGATATACATACATTTTATTCTTCCCCGCTTTAGTATATAATGAAGTCATCCAAAAGTTTAGGGGTTATTTTTACTATCTTAGGTCTGCCAGATATTATATGCTATGTCTGGATTAATTCATTATCAGACGGGATTTCACAGCTAATGTCTTCGTGAGTTATACTCTTTTGAGTAAAATTATTCTTTTCAGAAAGAGATTTCAAATCTTGACTACAGTCTTTCGTATCTTTCACGTATGGTTCACTGTTATCGTTCTCCATGCCCTTTTCAAAGTTCATAGGTTCTGGTGTTTCTTGAAGGAGAGTTACATCACCTCTTGGAGCTGGGTGTTTTAATTACACAGTAGATTCTCGGCCATCTGCATGTCGTACTGTAGCATATTGGGTATTAGCCTCTAAGAGCTTAAACTCCTCCACCAGTGGTTCATATTAACTTTGTCCGACATATTTCCTTAGCAGAAAAGTGTCAGACGTGCTGAGAAGAGTTTGCAACGAATTCTCGTTTGAAGACTTTCGTTGACGGCAAATCCTCCTCTCATGGGGGGTGCAATTTGTTGCATTGCATAACAGTATGCGAATGCAGTGTAAAGCATCATCTAACAGTTTCCCAGTGCTCCACTTTAATTCAGTTGTTTTCAAACCAAGCATTATCGTGGTCCATATGATGCCATTATATCTCTCAGCCTGGCCAATTCCAGCTGGGTTGTAAGGTGTAGTTCGACTAGTAGCCACTCCTCGAGAGTGAAGAAATGACTCCAATTCTTCCGACAGATAAGAAGGCATTCAAAAAACAGAGAACAACTGAGTTAGTTTGTGAATCACAGTAAAAGACATCAAGACTTTGCATGGAAATGCAAATGGAAACCATGAGTACTCATCTACTATGGTTAGTAAATATCTGTTCCTGGAAACAGTACAGAGGGATCCTTTGAAATCAATATTCAACCGTTGAAAAGAAGCTGTGGCTTTGATGAGGTGACCATCCCCATGTCTTCTGAAACGTGGCTTTAATTCAGCACATGTTGGAAATTCATCTGTCAAACTACGGATGTCTTTTATAGAATAAGGATAGTTATGAGTTCTTATCCAATGAGACATTCTTGCAATTCTTGGATAGCAAATATACTGATGGAAATCAAATAAGGTAGTATTTCTTTCTGAACTACAAACTCGAGAGTGAGTATCAGCAACTCTATTGTCCTTTCCTGGTCTGTACACAACATCAAAGCTGTAGCATGAAAGCTCCAGTCGCCACCGAAGAATTTTGTCATTCTTGATCTTGCAGTTATGCTTGGCATAGAACATAAACGACAGTGACCGTTGGTCAGTTATGAGTTTGAAATGACGACCGATCAGATAAAGGCTCCACTTAGTCAGAGCCTCTACTATCGCACAGGCATCTTTTTCAATAGCAGGATGTTTTCGTTCAATTCCAGACAATGATCTAGAATAAAATGCTACAGGCCTTCCACATTGACTAAGTGTTGCTGCGATGGCAGAATCAGAGGCATCTGTTTCTACTACAAAGATTTCATTTTAATTTATAGAAGTTAATACAGACTTTGCTATGTCAGTTTCAAATATTTCAAAAGCTGTCATTGCATGAGAAGGCAGAGGAAACTACTGACATCTAACTAGATCCTGGATCTTTTCAGAAAAGTGAACCACCCAACGAGCATAGTAAGAAAACATACCTATCACCCTTCGTAGTTCCTTGATATTATGTGAAATAGGCATATCTAACAATGGTTTAGGTCTCGATGAATTAGATTTGATAGCATCTTTCTTAATAAGATATCCTAGAAGTTTTTGCTTTTCTGAGAATAACAACTGTTCCTTTCGTTAATAGATAAACCATGTTTCTTCACAGCAGTCATGAATTCTGATAGGTTCTTGTCATATCCATCCTGTGACGTTCCACAAACAGTTACATCATATAAATAGACAAAAACGCTTTGAATAACTGTATTAATAACCTGTTGTAAATATGGTGCACCATTAGTGATACTAAACGGAATTCTTTTAAACTGATAAAGTCGGCCTTCTGCCTCAAAAACAGTGTACAATTTTTCATCTTTACGAATGGTTATTTGGTGCTATGCATATTTCAGATCAATAGTACTGAAAATATATTTAGAAACTGAAGCAACAATATCCTCATTTTTCGGCAAGTGATACGCATCAAGTTGTGTAAATCGTTTAATTGATTGAGAATAATCTAATACCATCATCTTTTTTGATTGCCCAGTTTCTGTTATCAGTATCTCAGCTCGCCAAGGACTTTCCTCGATAACACATTCAAAAAGAAGTCTCTTTACTTCTTCTGCTATGAGTTTTGACTCTTCAGAGGAATATTTACGAGACTTCGTTGCTATAGGTCGACAATTAGGTGTAAGATGATGAAAGAGAAAAGGTGGTTCCACTAGTGCAGCAGTTAAACTGCAAATCTTTGGTGGTGGCTTGTTCTCGCCAAATTTCACACCAACCCAGGAATGCTGTGAAAGTATGTCGTGACCTATTATGACGACAGCACAAAGATTTGTAAATGTAGCCATCTTGATGTTTTCATAGTTGTGTCCCTCCAGAGTTATATTCACAAAGCAGTCACCCACTGCTTTGGATTGCAACTTTGCCAATGGCATTGCTACTTGACTAGCAGAGGAAAACACCTTTACTCCGCAGTTGTTGATAAATTCATTACTTAGAAATGTTTCTGAGATTCCAGTTTCAATTAATGCATCTGCGACTAGGTACTCCATTAACACGCACTTTAACTAGTGATTTTGTCAGACAACTTGGTGCCGCTGCTGCTGAACGAGGTACAGAGGCTATAGTTGAAACTTTTGGCTTCCTATAGTTGTTTTTACTCTGGCAAAATTTTGCAATATGCCATTTTTCCCACAGTTTTTGCAATTTGAATATTTGGCAGGACACAAATCACGTATATGTTTCTTGTAACCACAAAAATAACACTTACTTGGATGGGTTAAAGCTGCAGACACAGTGTTAGATTTAGAAGATTCAGAATATTCCATACCTGCCTCATGTTCTTTATTAATGTCACGGGTAGCATTCAGAAACGTACTTGGAACAGAGTAAAATTTAGACTGTTTTTGCGCCGATTCCAGACATCGAGCTAGATAAGTATTATGGCTATGTGTACTGATAACAGCATGGGAGGTATGTTAGTTTGATATGATATCGAGCAGAAACTTAATTATAGATGTGTTCTTAAACGCTTCGTATTTTTCTATTGTTTGCCATGTCCAAAAACGAAACAAGAATTAAAGGTGAATATGTAGGTAATAAAAATAATTATGAATAACAATGATATTTTTAAAGTAGAAGTGTTGAACTTGTGAATAAGAAAAGACTTCGCAGGAGGAAAATGTCTTATGCTGTATGAAATATAACAGTTTCGTATCTGTGGTCTAAGTGTACGACGATCGTATTAACACAGACAAAACTTTTGTTGAATTTGAAGACAAATTAGCTAGAAAGACAAGTTTGGATTTCTAGTGTTGGCAAAAGACTGAGCCCAACATATGGAACGGGGCAGAAAGTTTTGATCAGTTTATCGTATGTGCCCGACCATGAGTCATGTTAATCTTAATTTTTTACACTATATTAAACATGATTTTTACCAAGATGGATATTGGTTCGAACTTCCGTGGACGTATCAGAAAAGAAAACACACGCTACTTGTTCAGATTTTAAAAAGAAATTCAACAGTGTATGCGTTTTTCAAATCCAAGCAGCCGTTTGTAAAATATGGACTTGAAAAGTCACAAAGTTATTAGTTTTAATATTCTCCACTACAGATATATAGCTGGCCGGAGCTGTGGACGGTGTCTCGAATCGACACGTTCAACCCCGCCCGCAGCCCCCCCCCCTTCCAATCCCCACCAGACACCTTACCGGCCATAGGTGTAGTGTGATCAGTCTCTGTCTCTCTCTTTCTCTCTCTCTCTCTCTGTCTCTCTAGCACACACGCTTCCAGCAATCTCGCGCGAATGAAGTAAATGTATTTTAATTTGCTCGACCTGAATTTTTTTTTTTTTAATTGAGATGTTATTGAAAATAATCAAATATACGTGTTAGTCTCTTTTAAAAATATTAATTTTTTTCGTAATTTTTTACCTTTGACAAATTAAATTACATAAAAAAAACGTATTTTGGAAGCACTTTTGTAACTCATGGTGGTTAGAAATATGATGGACTCTGATAATAATGAGCAAGGTAAATATAGTATATATAGTTATGTTTAAATATAATAAAATACTGACGACTCCTCTTACCTGTTTTGCTGTACTGTAATTAGTTTCATGAACGGAGGGGTCGTGTGTAGCTAAGAGGAGTAAGGTAGAAGAAATATCTGTTCTGTATATTAGTTATACATTGTTGGTTAATGTAAGTAGGATTATATAATTTATTATGTATGGAATGGTTAAGAATGGTAAGGGAGAGAGAGAGAAATTTCGGTCAGCGACCAACATCGAAGTCTTTAGCGCTGGAAGAATGGTTAGGTTTTAGTCTGACTGTGAGATAGGAACATGAAAGAAAATAAAGACTTATTAGAACTGTAATACATATGGAAGGAACTAATAAACATATGAAATAATGAAAGTGGTTCAAAATTTATATACTATGTAGAAAAGTGAATGAAGAAAAGACCTGCAGCTTTACACACAATAATTTTTACTCTCGCTTATTAGTAAAATGTATTTTACATACACGTTTCGCTTCGTATATGATAAATGTTGATGGTGAAAAATGACCGTCTATACTGGACGAAATCTTTCTCCTTGAATGATAATAACTCTAATTAATGGAACCTTACCGAACGAAGAATGATACATGCTACTGACTGTACCGTAACCTTCTACAGATATGTCCTTCGGTAAGTGGCGTGATGTATTTTCATAAAGTAAAACGAAGATGTAATTTAAGGTGAGAAAAATTTCGTATCTTCGTTTGCATTAACGAGACAAAATACAGATCAAAGACATGAACTACAAAAGGGTTGCTTTCCTTTATCTATCAAACGATATTTTTTATGCTAGCAAAGGAATGTGAAATATATATATATATATATATATATATATATATATATATATATACACACACACACACATGCACACACTTGGAAATAAAACATGAAATTTGGTAACAAACATATTTTTCAAGACTGGATATAAGATAAAAGGATAAAACTTATGTTAATAACTGGAATAAGTAAACGAATAGCAGTAGTCGGGAGAGGTGATATTTCAATAGTGAAGCGGTGACATCACTTCCAGTGTGAAGATGGAAATTATCCGTATGTGTTCTTACTGCAAGCATGTATTTATGGAAAAATATCAGTATGTGTGTGTGAAGTTGGATGGCATTAAAGTATTTATTCAAAGTATGTACCGTTGAGAAAACTGTTATATCTGGATTGGACAAAGCAGCAACTAGAAACGGTATACGGGTTAGTATTTGATAAGGTCTCTTCTCTGTAACTATAAGTCTTCACTTAAGGAAACTGTAACTGTTGCATAGTTACGGTTTAACTTCGTGAGAATCGACGTCAACGGCTTCTAGACACCAGTGAAACTTGTGCTACAAGATATTTGCATGTCGATAGGCTGTATGGAGACACGGAATAAGTAAACGTAATACAAACCAGTGTCGTACAACATATTGATGTTGTTAGAGCTGTAGACTGTATGCACGTATAGCATATAAGTACATGTCATGATATTCTCCCTGGAAAGCAACAAGATTCGACTATGAATGAACTTAGGAGAAAATTGAACCTACAACGAATGATGTGTTAATGGTGAAGCCATCATTAACTTCTGTTTCGTATGTGAACAGCCCGGAATATTTGTCAATGACTTCAAGATACCCATGTTGGTTCTGTGACATGAATTACAGTACATGTTGACATGGTAGGGTAGGTGATATGAGACGAAAAACATGTATGAATAAGGACTGTTTGGTTTATTTTATGCTAAGGGTGTTAGAAGTGCGGGCGCGAGTTCAGGTGTATTAATACGTCTATCAGTCAATTTAGAATATGATGAGATGATTACGATGAACATGTTAAACATGTTAAAAGTTGAGAAGCTAAATCATCTACGGTTGTACATATTACACATATATATAATAAAAATGTAATTGTACTGAAGTGGTTGGCTTTCTGAGGTAGATTGAAGACATATTACTGAAATGAAATCAGCAAGGACAAACATCAATTTCATCATAGTAAGAAAGAAAATTCTGTTCGATAACCTTGTGAAGAGTGGGAAAATCACTGAGTTAAGAAATAAAATGCGTGGTTGAAGTGCTATTACACTAAACCGGTACCGTCTTAAGACACATATTGTAGGAAAGCGAACAGGACGAAGCAAATACCACTGTATGATATTTATTAAAATGTATGAATAAGAGATGTTTGTGTCAGGTTATGTGCGTTGTAACTTACCTGTGACCACAACTCAATTCGGAAATAGAAATAGAACAAGATACGTTTGATATTTCCTGTAACTAGTGGGACTGGTGACTAGCACTGCGGTAGCTTCACCTCAGTTGGCGATATCTTCACCGGTGATAACTACCACTACCGCTATGACAATGACTATGACGGCGCATGGGACTTCCTTGACAAAACTGGTAATATATGTGACTGGGTCAACGAAGCATGAATGCTGCTTCTGTTACGAGGCCTTAGTTTTCATTGTGACGACATGAAGTTGATGAGTGCAATAAACTAAGTTTTTTTGTTGCTTAATCAGGCAATATATGGACATGACTGTGATTATTTTGAAATGAAGACTGAATATTTTTTCAAAGGATTCGGTGTTTGTTTTACGACTAGTTGATTATAGGTTGAATGTACACACATTTTTATTATTAGGGAAACTGGGGCTTTTATTAAACTTGTGAGTTTGATGAGAATAAATATTACGATTTAAATACTTTTATTTTGTAAAAAGTAAAGATAGAATAAGAAATAGTAATATATGAAACTGAAGTAGCTGATCTGGTATGGAAGCAGGCCAGTGATATGAGATTGGATGATGATATTTGCATGGCTGCGAGATGTCGTTTATATGTAACTGTTCGGTAAGCAGCGAGAAAGTCATATCTGCTTATATGTACTGCAGAAGAGTTCGATGATTAGTTCGGACAGGCTCTGACAGGACTGTTGGAGAGTGAAGGTAGAGTTTTATGGGAGGGGTGCATTTGTTGTGGGATAGTGTTGGTCGGTGCGGGGTGTAGGGTTGGTGTGTTTAGCAAAAGTAGTATGAATATGAAATTATATGACAGTTTATTCGATGTAGTTGTGTACACCATGACTGAAAGTAGTCGAAGTGTCTTACATATGTAACTGACCAGAAAAATTTGTTATTATTTAACTATTGACAGATTTTATTAGGAATTAAATGAAATGTAGCCAATTTGGTAGGAGTGTGAGTGTAGACGACGAAGTTCTGTAGGAGATAAAGTCAGTGTAGTTATAATAACAAATATTCATCAAAAAGTTTTTTAATGATTGATTGATTTTATTGGGAATCGATCGAATATAGCTAAGAAAGGAGTCATGTTTAAGTAGTATTTACTAATAGTGTTTAAATATAGTTTTGAAATTATTATTACGATATTAAAAAATCTATTAATTTAAAATTTAAGAACAATTCGTAGTCTCAATCGACGGCCGTTACTTCTCAGAGTCATCTATCTGATATGTGAAGATATAGATGTCATGCTGTTTTAGTGAGAATTATTAAATAAATAAATTTATTAGACAAAGGATAATAAAGAGGTGACAAAGTTGGGAGAGGGGGTGGAGGGGGTGTAGTAGTTTGAGCAGGTTATAACACGAGGTTCAGTGAGAAGGACATGTAGGGGGAAGAAATTCATCACGTGACTAACACCCAATTAAAATACTTGCTGGGTGGGGTAGGGTGGCGAAGGGAAAATAGGGGAGGGGTATGGTGATTTAATATACACATGTAAAAAGTGGTGGGGGGAGTCAGTGTGTTGATGGCGCTCACCCAGGTAAGACGTGTCTGTAGTTGTTTGAATTAAATAATTTTTATATAGAAGTTTTTTGTTTTTTATTAAAAAGTTATAATAAAAAGTATTTTATTAAATTTTTATTATTTAAATATGTGCGGGGTGAGATTGGAACGTGAAATCGAAAAACTTTCGGAAGCATCGAAAAAAACCAAGATGGCAGCCGGATACAAGATGGCATTCGGAAACAATATGGAGGTATTATTTTTCGGAATTTTTTTAGAATTTTTTAAGAATTTTTCGAAATTTTTAAAATTTTTGGAAATTTTTTTAGATTTTATTTATTTTTTTTAAATTTTCGAAATTTTGGAAAATTTTGGTAATTTGACACTCATGGGCAAGGTCAAGATCACGTTTAAAGGTCAAAGGTCATTCAACATGGCGGCAGGGCTGTGACATCACAACATGGCGGTCAAATCCTCACTCCGACTCCATGCCCTGGAAGGAACTATTATATACTACTGATATAATGTTTGTTTGCTGGCGTTATGCTCTATGTATGAGATATTTCTATAGAGGTTTCGTACATGGAACAAGGGTTCTTGAATTACAAATAACGATTGTTGTAGTGTTTTCAAGAAATTAAAGCAAACATTTACTGAGTACCATGCTAACACGTTTCCTGAATTAATCGTAAAATTCAGTCTATACGACGACAAGTAAACAATTAGTTAAAAAAGAAAGGAAGAAATCTTAGTTTGAGAAACTGTAATGTAATATATCTAATGTACTTGCCTATATTACAGACGTAATTTTAACTTTAACTTTGAACACCTCCCTATAGTTCTTATATTGTGTTAATATTTGGTTACTAAATAACGTAAATAATTGTATTTAAATCTAATATGGCTGTTGACATTTTCTCTACATAATTTTTGTTTGGAAACCACCTAGTATCGATTGTAAGTGCAGACGGTTAGCTAGGAGATTTTGTTGTGAGTGCTTTGGAGTATTATGTGGTAGGGATGTTTGGAAAAAAAGAAGTTCTGGAATGGACACTGGGAAGACTAGCTATGCTACATCGCGAGCCTGGAAAGGCTCGATTTTATACCCACGACCTGGATAGTTCGAGAATCAGAGGTCTATCCTTGTGATGGAAAACTGGGACGAGCGGACGACGAGGACCTTAAGTGCTGTAGTAGAAGATTGTTCACGGTACTGTGACTTCTTTCTATAGCGACAGAGTCAGCCTGCACATCAGTACAAGATTGAAAGGATATAGTTTTGGAGAGACAATTTATTCGATATCTGTACTAAGGCACGACTCTCTCGCATGGTTCTCGGTACATTTGCCGGAGGTAGTTAGTTGGTAATTCCTCTATTTTGATTCTTAAATCCAGGACAATTTCTGGTTTCCTTTTGAGCGTTAATATCCTTAAATTTTGTCGACAGCCAAAAACTATTAAATTTCATTTTTTTCTCGTATTACAATATTATTTTTATTTATTAGCATTGTCTTGCGTAAATGTTTTGAGCAATTTTCTTTCTTTTTCTGTAAACGAATCAACTATTAAATTTTTCTTGACATTCTGTGATTGATTTAGGTAATGGATGTTAAGCTTAATGTAATGTCTTTCTCTGTATGCATTGGTAAATATTAAATAAATTTTGAACAAGCTAGCCTTGGATGAGTCTCATAGAGAAAGCAAGACATGATAACAATTTATACAAATAAGTTCACAGTAATAAGTAACAGTAGTACATTTGTCGCTTGTTGACATCAAAATGCTCAAATTGAGAAGTTCGGCTATTTCGTGATTCCTATACTATTTAGGAGTTCGAATTTGAAATAGCTTTTAAAGCACAGGTAAGTTACGATGTAGTTACTAGAAAATATAAAATTGAAAAACCTTGTAGAGACGAAAGATTGCGTTTTGGCATGCATTCTAAATCGACATATATGACGAACATGATAAATATAGTAGGCTCACCATTTTCGTATTAAAACTAACCACAAACGTAGGCCTAGCTGGTAAAAAATTATACCCGGAAAGGTTTGTGGATTGACAAAAATTCTGTATTTTGTGATGTCTAGAAACTAATCAATGACTACAGCAAAATATTAATTTCCCGCATAATTTTTTTTTTTTTTTTTCGTATTTTCTGGATAACTTTACTTACGGTGTGATCTTAGATGTTGTTCAACTTGTGTAATTCAATAAGAATCTTTAACACTAACAATACTGCACTGATATAAATTGTGTTTTGACAGAAATAGGCCAGAAAACAATCACATGCATTTAAAAAATACATTACCAAGCCCTACATAAAATAATATAACATGGCAGTATATCTAGGCCTATGTGTAATACTTTTATTGCTACACATTGCGTATAGACAGAAATATGTTTGTAAATCGCCCACATTTACTTGTACATGATAAAGTTGTATTGTATACGTATCAACATATATTTATAAAGTAGTGCGGTTATGTTGCAAGATCGCTTTTTTAGCATCTCAAATAAATATTTATTTTTAGTAATACTTTTACATACCTTCTTAACGAGATAGCCTTGTTAAAATAGTGTTCCGTTTTATATGGTAAATGCAGGAGTTTGTTTACCATCATTGTGTTTGTTTGCTCGTTATGTTTCCACTTTCTTTTTAATATATATATATATATATATACACACATTGGAATAATTTACCCACACTCACACACATACAGTACATAATCCGTATGTATACATATACATATGTACATATAATGCATATTTATACATATGTACACATTATATGTGTGTGAGTAAATAATTTCAATGCTTTTGTGTATATGTGCATAATATATACACATATATATATTTATACATTATACATACATACATATATATATACATACGTATATACACATTATATGTGTGTATGGCTAAATAATTCCAATGTTTTTGTGTGTATATGTGTATATATACATATACATGTACACAAACACACTTTTGTGTAGTTATCAATTTTTGTTCACTTAACATAAGTATGCAAATATTTGGTGAATTTTAGGTATAGCAAACTTAAATTATGTTTTTGGTACAGAAGGTAGAAGGCTTGCATATTGCAGGAAATTGTAGGATATGTATTATGTCATCAATACATTTTAATTGACATTGGTAATTAGGTTGAACCAACCAATAAATTTACAAATAGCATAGCATTTGATAAGTCTAATAGACAGTTAATAAGGCAAACTAAATGTTGGTTCAGCCAAATTAGAAATACGGTACCACCAATATAATTCGCTTAGGCCAACAAATATTTGGTCTACTCTGTTTCGTATAGCTTGAGAAAAAATTTACATTTCTAAGAGAAACGTTTTCTAAATTGTAGCTGTTAGATGAAATGTGTGATAAAAATTTAGTTCTTAAACGTACCTGTGATGCTAATGACGCCGTATGTACTGTACAAAAACTTACAGTGTGACTGACAAGTTAACAATAAGAAAAACCGTAAGGAGTATTTACCGTCAACATTTCATGTCAGTTACACGTTGCAAGACTAAATTGGTTATACAAGTGGTTGCGTTGACGTCTCAGGTTTATTTTAAAACTAAAAATGTCTAATTACATTGCATCCAACATGTGCCTGCGATATAGATATAAACATTATTTATCCTTAGAAATGTCAAATATGTCTGATGTTATACAAAACAGAATCGTGTCAACTAGGGCCGATGTATTTGGTATGGTTAACCAAATGTTTGGCAAAGCCAACTGAATGTATGGTATGACCAACCATATATTTTCTGAAGCAAACTAAATGTTTGGTATGGTTAATTTAGCATTTGGTGAGGTCAACGAGATATTCGGAACAGCCAACAAAGTTTTTCGTATGGCCAACCAAAATTTGGCACATCCAACAAGGTGTTTGGTAAAGCCAACCAAATGGTTGGCATAGTCACATCGTATTTTGTACAGACAACGAAATATTTGGTATGTCCAACACAACATTTGGTATGGCTAACAAATTAATTAAAAAAATAATTTTCTTTTAAACAAATAAATATTTCTTTGACCTTTAAAACCTAAAGATTTGGTTGTAACAAACAAAATTTTGTTTAAACGAAATAATATTTCTCTCATTGTATCTGTGCTGTATTTTCTAACAACTACGAAGTAATTTATACCATACGGGATAGAACCCACTGTCAGGAAAAAATCTCAGAGAGTTTAACTGCTCGTACTTTTCAGTATGAGTCGCGCAAAAAATCACAGGAAGATAATTCGACAACAGCATTTCAGTCAAAATAAAAATTGAAGGGAAATAAGAGCAGCACATGTATTAAAACGACACATCTATTTGGATCATATCTAGAATAATCTATAAAGTGTTTTGAAAATAAAGATTAATATTGTGGACACCGTGAAAAGATAAATAATAAAAGTAAGTTAATGAAGTCAGAATGCATATTTCATAAAATACAGTGTGAAAAGTTCTTGAAAATGTTTGTTGTAGTTTTTGAGCGCACATCACTTATCTCAAATGGCAGATCACTGTTTGAAATAAATTGACATTAAAAAATTAAACATAATGACGGCTAAGATTGATCAGTCAATTGAAGCATATGGATTTCAAAGGATTGTGGCAAATGTGAATATTCTTAACGAAGTTCTCGACATTCCAGATCCGAGTACGAACTTGTTTCTCTTTGAAATAGGTAACTTTCAATGATGGTGTAGCTTTTATGAAAGAAATAAGTAACAATTTCGAAGGATTAATATACTATTATGGGAGGTATTAGACAAGAAAATAGACTGTACACCATACAAGTAAACAGTCATAACATGATTCAGTTCTTGTGATTAAAACTGAAAATTCTATAGGTTGACATTATGAACTGGAACACACCTGCATTACTACAATTTAGAAATTACTGAAATTAGTTTATGCGTGAACTATATATCAAAGTAAAAATTTGCATATGGATGAATTGTCCTCCGAATGCGAAGTCTGTATCAAAGCCAATGAAACTAGTTTCCTATAAAAAATTAAAGACCAGAAGCTTAAAGACCAAATAGATAACTCACACTGATTTTACTGGTCCAGTGGATAACGAGACCTTTGATAGAAAAATATACATTTTGACATTTTTTGGTGTTTACATACGCTATGCAATGGGTAAGTGTGTTTTACAAGTTGAAGCCGAAAAAACTTAAGTGTATGAAAATGAAGACGTTACACCGCAGGAAAAAAAAATCGGGAAGAGAAATGAATGAATGGTGAAGTAAAAAATCGTACATGATTTCACCATATATCACATACCCCAGTGAATGGAATGGCTGAAAGCCTTGGAAGGAGAACTTTTGATAAAGCAAGTGCTCATTTATATGAAGTAGAAGTTGATAGCAAACTATGGGGACAATAAGTTAAAATTGCGACTTATTTGATTAATATAAGTTCGTCAGATGCTATAGATGAAACTCCGATTAAACATTGGTCTGGGAGAAAACAGTATACTTCCAATATTCATGTATTTATTTGATATTAGGCTTAAACCAAGTAATTAGGATACATTAAAAACTGAGATCAAGAAATTAGAAATTCAGTTTCATCGGTTATGCTCCGAATAATTACCGTTTGTGGAACTCAAAAAGAATAAAAATAATAATAATAATTTCCTGTGATGTAAATCTTCACTAACAATAAATTGTCAATCGAAAAAAATTAAAATTCCTGAAGTTGAGAATTGAAAAAATTTAGGTATAAGGTTAGATCAGGAAGAGGGCGATAAACATACTCAAGTAAAAAAAAAAGTCGATGGAGTATGTGCAACAAAGAACTGGAGGTATTAAAAGCGATCAATGTAAAAAGAAGACACCTCTGAAACATAATTACTACGTACTATTATTGAATCAGGAACCAATTTGTAAACAAAAAAGAAGAATGGCTAACTGCAATTAAAGAGGAGAAGGATTTTCCAGACTAATTAGAACCCGGAACTTTGTGAATGAATGTGTCACTAAAAATCATTAATATCTGCCAAATAAACGGGTTTTCTGCATAAAACCTCAAGAAATACATAAGGCAAGACTAGTGGTAAGTGTATGAGAGAAGAAAAAGGTTAAATAGATTATCGAGAAATTGTTAGTTCAGTTGTCGGTGCAAGTAAGAAGCATGGAAGGTGTCGCATTAGAAGACAGAGAACGCCCGTGTAACCAGCCAGAACCAGGATCAGTCAGCCCTGGAAGCTTTGGACCACGGCCGTAGAAGAACAGGTCTGGACACTCGCCTGGAAACTTGGCCCCTTGTTGTTTGGCTGTAGTTCACCAAGTTACCGAGAATATTGTGTTATATTGGCGCTGCAGTTACGGCGGTCAGGTTCAAACTCCACCCACTTCCCTCCCACTTTTTTCTATTGTTTACATTATAAAGATAAACACCTTATCAAAACTTATTTACTATCAATTTACGAAATACTTCCTAAAGCATGGCTCCAGTAATCTTTATTTACTTTGTAATATAAACAATGGAAAAAAGTGGGTGAAGTTTGAGCACGACCGCCATGACTGCAGCACCAAAGATGGACAACACACTCTGTAACTTGACGAACTGCAGCCAAACAACAAGGGGGTCAAGCAAAATACATTGGTAGATAGGCGAGTGTCCAGACCTGTTCTACGACCGTGCTTTGGACACCAGAGATTTACGAGCCCTACACAACAGGCGTTAGTTAGATGCCGCATTTCAGGTACGATAACATGCAGGCAGGCGATAATAGGTTGGCTTGTGCGTCAACAGTCGTGTCACCTTTGTGAGCGAAGCGTAGTTACGCCGTTCAGTATTTTATTCGTTGGCTTTTTCGCGCAATGGCTTGTTTAAGTCATGTTTTGAATGTTTCCGTTTTAAAGACTACACTAAAACCGACTGATATACCAAACTAAAAAAAATCACAGTGGATAAAGACATTGCAGGCTACAATGTCATGCTCATAAAAATAAAGAATAAAAATGATTTGTACTAAAAAAATTCTGATACTGAAAATAAAAATTTTAAAAATTCAATAAATGAGGTTTTAACAAGGCAGAACTAACCTAGGATGATCGGAGGAAAAGTGATTTTTAAAATGAAGATGACAAGTGTAGTTCACTAATATTACGTCTGATTGACTAGGTATACCATATTTATTTGTGTACTTGTCTGTTACTTTCATGTGGTTACTTGCAATCCAATAAAGTGAAATGTGTTTTTTTTCTTGGTAAAGATAAGCCTAGGCCTAAGCTTTTTGTTTATTTCTAGGAAATGTTTGTTCAAATTCATATCCACTCGGATTTCTACAATACTTTTGAGGAGTATTGAAGCTAAATGAAACTAATGTTAATTACCACGTACCATCAAATGATGTTTTTTAACTATGGCCATGCGCTTCCAACATAGAGTAATTCATATTGTCCTGTTTCATTTTCCTGTAGTTCACACATGCCAACATCAACTGCAGGGCTTTACATTTGTTTTATGGTAGTGGTTAGTATGTCAATAATTTGTTGCGACATGAATAAATAACTTTTAAGTGTAAACTAATGAAGTAAGATTTTCGCTGTATGGAAACTTGCTTTATGACAGGAGTCATATTTATATGCAGCATAAAATAAGAAACCACATTGATCTGCTGAAAATACTGCCTAGCATTATAGTTGTGTTTATCATAACACGCATACAATTCGTGTATCATATCTTGACTGTGACACAACTTATTTAGCGTCATCATTGTTTATTAATATAATATGATAAATTAAGTATATATTTTAAAATCTTCAGTTTATGAAAACAAACAGTATTTTTTAAACTCCGAATGTATTACAAGTTTTAATTAATTAACAGAAACTCTTCAACCCACATAAACAGTATGTTTTCCAGCACCGTTTATGCAACATGAGCTGTTTCTACCCGTGATAATGTTCGCAAATGCTACTGGTCAAGTCATCTACTGACGTTAGCATAACAAAACTTCTTCATTCAAAGATAATTTTCCCACACTCGCGTACACTGGACAAGCCAAGAGATGAGTCTAGTTGTTTACAGCCATTGAGTTCACAGAACAAGAAGGGTAGTATAGAAGGCTATCTTCCACAGTAATGTTTGAACTAAAACAAAACTTCGAATGCCGCGATCTCTTACGGAAGAGCCCTGAACTAGTTACGTTGGCACGAAATTCAAACGCAGTTGTTTATAATATTGCATTGAAAATACTAACATATTATTACTAGCAAGTTACATGTGTATATATATTATATAATGTATAAATTATATATAATGTACATATTATATAATATGTTTTTATGTGTATTATATATCATATATATTATATATTATTATGTGTGTATATATACATATATTATTACATATGTATATATACATATATAATACATCTATATATATAAAAATGTAAGCTGACTGACTGACTGATTGACTGACTGACATATCAAACTGCAGCCCAAACCACTGGACCTAGAATCGTGAAATTTTTTGTGGGGGTTCCCCTCAGGTCGTAGGCGAGCACTAAGAAGGGATTTTTCGAAATTCGACCTATAAGTGTGTGAAAAAGGGTGAAATGTGTTTCCGAAGAAACGTCGATAGAGCTCGAACCCGACGGCCAATCGTCGTGATTTTTACTTTAATAGGACACTCGTAAAAATGCATATTAGCCATTTTAAGGATTTTTCAAAGTTCAACATTTAAGGGGGTGAAAAGACCTTAAATGTGTTTCCAATCAACTATCGATATCTATCGAACCCTTCGGGATAGAGAGTTGATATTCACTTCAAAATATTGCTTACGTAAATACCCAAAGAGTAGTTTTAGGTTTTTTTGAAATTCGACCCCCAGGCAGTAAAAAGGGGCAAAATGTGTTTTTTATTAATCGTCTATATCTTTGAAACATAATTGGCTATCGTCGTGATTTTAACTTTAATTGATTACTTTTACAATTGTCTATGACAGGACTCAAAGACGTTTCGAAATTCTTTATTTAAAGGGGTGTAAATACGTGAAATGTGTTTTCGATTATCCTTCCATATCTATCGAATCAATCGAGAAATCGAAGTGTTCTTTGCTTTAAATTGGTGCTTTTGTAAATATCCCAAGTTCCATTAAAATATATTTTCCGAATTCGGCCCTAAACTGGTTAAAATGGGGGAATATGTGTTTTCGACTCACATTCGATATATATCGATCCCATAGCTTTTTATAAAGCGACATGATTTTTGTTTAGGATTGATGCTCACTCAAATACCTAAAAAACAATTTCAGGAATTTTCGAAATTCGCCACCTAAGGACGTTAAAAGGGGTGAAAAGTGGTGAAAAGTTTTTCAATTAATCGTCTATATATCTTGAACCCAGCGGGCTAATGTTGTATTTTTAACGTCCACAAGATACCAATAAAATATTCTAAAACGTGATTCAAGGGTTTTTCGAAGTTTACTCTCTTAAGTGGTGAAAAGACCTTGAAAGTGTTTTAGATAAATCCTCGAAATCTATCGAACCCGTCGAGATATACAATTAATTTTTGCTTCAGGATGATTATTACAGAAATTATCGCAAAACGGTTTCCAGATTTTTCGAAATTCGATTTCTGAATACTGTGCAGGGTTGATATGTGTTTTTTTTATTGAATGATCGATTTTGATTCGACTGAACGGGCTAGCGATGTGATTTACACTTCAGTTGGATACTTATACAAGTGTCTACGATGAAAATTTAAAATATTTCGAAATTCAACACCCAAAAGGGTGAAAAAGTACAAAATTTGTTTTTCATCAACCCACGATATCTATCTAACCAGTAGCGATATTGAGGTGTTGTTCGCGTCAGAGTGATGCTTACGTAAATATTTAAAAAAATATGTATGTAATTTTATTCTTTAAGGGAAATGTGATCATTAAGAATAAAACTAAGTTGGTCAATATTCAAGGCAGACGATCCGAAAAGCAGTAACAAGCAGCGAGAAACAACTTATACAGGAGTTTCACTGTACAGTAAGCTATCGAGACATGGTGTTGTACAACCTCTATGAGCCCAGAACTCAGATATTTTATTTTTTTTTAATAAAATTATGTTTTCATGAATTATTTCAACATTACGTGACGCAGTTGTTTGTTAGTCAGGACTAAGTTCCGAGAGGTTCTGGGTTCAAATTCCGTTAAAACCTGCGTGCGAACGTTCAATTCTGACACACAAAAACTACAAAGCAGATCGAATTAGTGCAATTTACATGTAGTCTCTAAAAAGGTTTAAATTGAAGTTCGATTTCCATTTAGGTTCCTTTACAATATCAGCTGACATATCGTCGGTATACTGCCAAAAGCGATTAATTCATAAATGCTATTTCGTTTAAAATCAGTATTAAATTGTAGATATTAACAAAAATGTGGTATGTTACTATATTGTGACACAACAGTACGAAACGACGAATAGACTTTAAACTTGGGCAATTGTTCGTGAACAACATATACATATTCCTAGCATTTTTATAATTTTATCTCGTTTTGACTTTGTCACTTTTGGCAGTAAACCGACGATATATCATCTCACTAATCTCAAGTTTGGGGCACCAAATACGTTTCCGCGAAACCTTCACCCACTGAAACTTTGTAATGTCAATAAAGTTAAAGTGAATATTTTGAAAATATATAATTGAGGGCACCGTCACCAATGGTTGTGCATAGGGTAAACAGTTGTTTTTCATTCGATTAACCTCTTACCTTAGGTGACTGTAATCACCCCACAAAGTCAAATTGGCAGGGCTATAAATAAGGCCCAGGCGAAGTCACTGTTAGTGGCAGGGACAAACTTAAGACTGCTTTTCGCGTGGTCAGCTATAGCTACTTATCCTGCTGCAGAATAAGTTCAACTAGCCGCTTGGACATTCTAACATTTGATGACTGAAGTACCAATCTTGTGTACAAAGAGGTTTTCAATTAATGTAAATATTATCAGTTACGAATAATTCTCGCGAGCAAAGCCGCGGGGGACTGCTAGTATTTTATATAGGGGAAAAGGTAGCTGCATGGAAATATTTAAATCGAATCACAAAGCTTCGCGTGATCCATCAAATTCCAAATACAAATAACAAATATTAATTTATAAATTTGCATCTTTAAATCATAATGACGTCCGCCAATCAGATTATAGGAATGCTTGCAAAAACAATAAATGGACATGCATAAAATGATAATTAACTTTCCCAACTTTTAAATCACAACATAGCTCTATGTGACTCCATTAAGTTACCAGTATCACTGAGTGAGTTCATACAACATAAACACTGGTACGTTCACAACAACCCATACAGCATAGTGGCATCCAAAATAGTCGTCGCGACGTCGTACAACAGGACATTGTGACGATATGAACGTCCCATATGCATCGAGTATGTCTCATGGAAGTCCTATCAATGTCTAAAAAAATATCCAGATGTCCGCTCTTTGCGACGTCGCGGGACGATGTTGCTACGTCGTCGTCGCAGGTCGATTGAAGGCGTTTCAGAAGGTAGGAAGACGCTGCGGGAGGTCGCATCGACGTCTTAAAAATACCTAGATGTCAGTTGTCTGTGACCTCGCAGGACCACGTTACTGCGTGAGGTTGTAACAACGATTCAAAAAATATCTAGATGATCGATGTGTGCGACGTCACAGGACGTCAATGCGACAATCTAATGTTCGTTTTTGTGATGTTTTATACCATCACTACAATGTCGCCACAGGATATGGCAGCGACACCTTAATTTATTCATGTATGAACTTTTCAGAAGACACTGCGGGTGTTTAAGTCGCTATGGAAAAACGAGCGGTTACTGCGGGAGGTAATACAGAATTTACTAAACATTACATCTAAATTACGTCCCTGAAAATGTTGAAGGCACAGATGCCGATTCCACGACTTGATATGCATAACTGATAGATGTTGACAAGCTTTGACTTGTGATCTAAATAATACATTTTAATTGAAAATAATAATGGTTATTTATTACCATCACATTCGTGTTACAAATGGGCCCAGCACAAGTCTAATTAAAGGTATATTTAACTTACCTTCCTTTCCATATTGAGCAGTAAGATAAGCATAAAACTGGATTCACAGTAATCACTTATTAGAATGTACAGAGTCAAAAATGACCTTTTCAAGAGGTTGCATCATATTTTTGAAAGGCGCTGTAAGAAACCCTTCACTCGTGAGGTAGTAAAGGGGAGTCAATGTGTAGAACAAATATAAGACACACTTGTCCCACTAAGTTGATTCACATAAGGATTTAACTACGTTGAATTCAGTATTCGTCCGGCAAGGCAAGCTTATTTTATAGGGTGTGGTAGTTGTTAGGACATTCCAGGAATTAACGATTAAATTGTGGAAAGGGTAGCGGCACAGCTGCTGTGGCCCTCAAATATTCAAAAAATAGAACTAAACATTCAAATTTGAGCTACACACATTTTTAAAAGTAAGATTGCACAACTTCTACTTGTTTCGATTATGTCGTTAAACCTATTCAAGTTCATGCGTACGCATGCACATACTTGCCTATGCTAAGTGTGGTTGTGAATCAGTCTATTAAATACAGTAACTTATCTCACATCTGAGAATACAAAGGATGGCTGTTAAGGCGGTTGCCTACCTCACGCATCAAACGCGTTGCAGCGTGTTCGTAAAGAGGTTTTTCGTACGAAAATATTCCACGTATGCCCATCGACCGGACGTACGAAAAAAAACTTTAGACAAGATCGGAACCTCGTTGTTAAGACGCAACGCTCATTAAAAACACTGTTTCTAAGCCCTCCAACATGGCTAAAAACGGCCATTTCAGACTGCCATACTTCAAAATGTACTAACCAGATGTACTTGAAACTCAGATTTCGACCTGCGATGAACTTAGTTACAGACTTTCCACCAATAAAAATTATGGTCACCACTCAATGTCCCCTAGTAAAAACCGTTCAGCGGAAACCTTTCACGCTACTTCAATGCTTGGCTCGTTGAGGCGACGTGGCGTTTGATAAGCACTCCAAGGTCAACCTTACTGCTCCGTCGTTTTTTAGTCTCTCACGCGCGGGTAGGCGGCGCTATTAAGGGGTCCCAATTAAAACGCAAAGGTAGTACTGTAAATCACTGTAGCTTGGTCCGACTGTTTAACTGAGTGGATAGTGTTCTTAATTGGTGAGGCTATTTTTCCCAGGTTTGATCCCAGCTGAGGAGGAAGTTGAATTACCTCTCAGAGTTCAGGACTGGGCGTTGTTTCGTCCCTTGACCCCCGTCCTGCAGAAGACAATGGTGAACCGCCACTGTATAGGCAGTTCGGAATAAAGTGAGCAATCGGAATAGCCCTGCTGAAGATCTATTTCCAGCCAATTCGTATCTTTCCGCGTGTAACAGCTACCGACGGGAAAAGTCTAACCTCCTGGGACACATCACTTTATGTTTGCGCGTGTGAGATGAATTGTTCAGTCGGTATGTACCTGCATAGTTCGATAAAAAATATGTGTATTAATTATATAAAATACAACTATATCGATGTCGGTTGATTGTGTTTCAGTATTGTTGTATTATAATACGAATAAACACGGAACTATGTTGTGTTATTTCGTTGCCAACCACACAAGCAGTAAGGTGACTATCGGCAATATTGAATTATATGTAGTAACAGCTAGTGATATTTTTCAAAGGTTAAATATTTAATGTTCTCCTTATTCCGAACGGCCTTTATCATCCTTGCTTAGTCACGCCTCAGGTGGTCTCCCCCCCCCCCCAATCCACCACCACTAGAATTTAAACCAGCCTCTGAGCTGTATACTTATAGTTGTTTGGGGAGCCATGATGTCAGAGTAATCAAACAGCTTGGCTCCCACCTGGGTAACCTGGGTTAGATTTCCAGCGGGGTCGGTCCCCCTTATTGCATGTGGGAAATGTTGTAGACATTGTCGTTGCCAGGTGGGTTTATTCAGGATCTCACGTTTCTCTCATCCTTGCATCCAGTCACTGCTTTATATACACATCTCATCTATTCTTCGGGTTGATTGGGCGACTGGCATGTCTATCTGGTAAACCAGATCATCCTCGTATAATTTTCCATTATTTTTCTACATAAATCCATCAAGACAAATGCTGGGATGCACGTCATGACCGATTCATCTCCTATTTCTTGTCGTTAAGTTATCTCTCACCAAAACCAATTGCCTTGTTGTAGACTAGATGTTAAGCTCACTTACCTTACCAGATAACACCTAGCATGTACCCAGCTGATATAATTTGACTGAAAACACATTGTCTCATTTGTCACTAAGCAGAAAAAAACGTATACAAAAAACTTACAATTTCTTTGTTTTTGTGAGGTTTCCTGTTCTTTTATGAAAAATTAATTACTGATATTAAGAAAAGCATCTGTATGGACAGTGAGGGACATGAGGAAATAAATCGTCAACAGAATACCAACAACTTTTATTTCTAGAAGAATATGTGCATTGTTCTTAAAATCGTGCTTATGTTGTCATCACATAGTAATATACTGAAAATTGACGACAAACATGCTGATAGTAATATTTTTTTAAATTATGAGAACAGTTTAGAACAATTCTATATAGTTATTGTTTCTGTACAAAAATTTTTCTAAAAACAACAGTGCCAAAATAAATTAACATAAATTTTACATACATACATATTAGCTACATTTAAATTTTAAACATTACATTTAGGTAGGAAAAGGAGTAATACAATTAGTATTTGATTGACATCTCAGCTAAATTATTAAAACGATGACATTAGATGAAAACAACTCTAAACTAGGAACATTTACCAACTTGTATCAGTGCTGTCCAATGACATTTAAAAAATATTTTGGGTTTCATGTGCCTGTGTCTTTTAGCCCACATTTGTGTGTGCGCGTGTGTGTGCAATCAGTTTGTACTTTTTTAAGGACAATTTTGTAACTATAGCGTCGCTCAAAAAATTGGCAGTCCATTCATACAATTTACAATGAACAATTAAAAACAAAGATCTTAATTTTTCTAATAAGCTTTACGGTTGTTTGCATGATACTATTTTCTTAAACAATTTTAAGTTAACATTTTAGATAAGCCGTAAATTTTTAAAGCTATTTTTTTTTCAGAAGAGCAATTTTTTCTGTCATATCTAATTTACCTAACAATGTGTACGTAACAAGAGGCGACAAACAATACGCATCTCCAAGAAAATATAATTTACTAAAATTAGATAGGTTTTCTCGTTTGTTATTTATCAAGCCCTGTAGTAAATAGAAGTCATTGTAGTGATACGGAAGTATGTTGTTTGTAGGTGTAAACAAGAGTGAAAATCATTTCAGAAACTTTTTAGAGTTTCTAGAAGACCTGATAATGCACACCTCGTTACATATTACGAAGAGAAAAAAAATTGGGTCCTCAGCTTTGTCATTCTTATTAAATCTAAGATAAAGTTAAAACGAAATTTATTGAAATTAAAATGGAAAACTTTATACAAAGCGCGGACATGTGTACACAAGAGCGTGCGTACAATGTCGAGAACTGTGAATGAACATTCAACAAAGCGCAAGAAACCTAAGTACTGGTAGATAAGTCATGAAAGTCCAGAGACCTAAGTACTGGAAGATAAGTCATGAAAGTCCAGAGACCTAATTAATACAAAGTGGTTGTCTTTCCTCTTGTAAAATCAACTTCAGTACTGGTAGTTGAAGACGCCGTTGTGAATGTATGAAAGTTTTATTTTGGTGCTAGACATCACGAAAATATATTTCAAGCATTTTCTGGGTAGACTAAACATCTGATAATAACAAACCTCATTATCACAAATTGAAAAATTTAGTTTCTTCTTTCGGGTTTGTATTAATGAGGTAATGCTGTATTATGAACAGAATAAGTAGAGCGAAGGGAGGGGGGAAGCATAATTAATTGTGAAGAGCAAATGTGTGCAATGTGAAGTAAAAGTGTTCCTAGATTCAAAGCAAATAGGAGTCGGTGAGAGCAATGTATACTATGATAAATTATTTTTCAACTTCAGTGCTTACAAGTCGGTGTGTATGGCGAAATTTTACTCTGCTGCGGAGACACTATTGCAGGTACTGAAAAACACTACAAGGAAAATTCTTGCCAATCCAAAAAATATGTAAAATAAGTTTATTAAAAAATATTTCAAGGACAAAATCATGTACCTTAGTACCTTAAATAGGAACAAAAGCTTTTTGATACAACTGCCTTAGCAATAAAATATTTTTTATTAAATTTAACACATTGAAAATACGCCGCAAATGGCTCAACATTGTCAAACGTAAATATGCACACAGTCAATGCGTTTAAATAGGCAATGGAATTAAATTCCCTTGTGAGAGTGCATGAAATTAAATTGCCTGGGTTTTAATAAAACAACGAATCTTCAATTATTGTGGGCCACAAATAAATACAATTTAAGCAAAACATAATAAGCTATAAAGTGCATAAGTTTAGAATATCACATCTCTTATCTGGTGTCAGTAACAATTAACAATAGACAGTAACAGTTAAAAATATATATAAATAAAATAACATGTCTTATAAATTAACTTTGAAATTACAAGTCCAATAAGAGATAACGTAGTTCTTAGTGATATGTGTAGCTATAAACACTTTTACCAGGTCCGCATCACTTGAACTATGCAGCACTCCAAAATTAGTATATTTAGTAAAATCCTGTTAAATTTCTAAAGAGTTGAATAATTTTAACTTCTCAGACAGGAAAACTTCTTCAAAGGGTAAAACTTATACGGTATTTATAGGTGCGGTAAAAACTACATATTCAAACGCATTAAGAGGTAAAGTTCTTAAGATACCTATACAGCTCGTGCAGAACTGCACTGCAGTTTATTAAAAGTTTTTTTTTAAGGATGCCATTGAATGTGCGGTCAATATCTCTATCTACGGAAAGGAAACATGTTTTAAACTATGCTTCTCTATTTATGTTTTTTAAATATCATGCTTAGAAACATGCTTTGGGCACCTTAAAATGTAAAAAATAAATAACATAAAACAGCTTTTTCAGGTTGCTTTCGCGTAATAAATACAAACCAGAAGCGTAAATCGGAAAATCAGAAGAACGCACTGGATTTAACTTTGTATAAAAATAGGGCCACCACTCAAAGTCCCATATAAAAAGCCAACGACTGAAACACTGCACAACGTCTTGCACTTTGTACATAAAGGCGACACGGTTGCTGAAGCACGATATAGTCTAGCTCTTATAGCCTGCCTGCTTCGTGCCTCAGACGCAGCATCTTGCGTGTGCTGTATAGGGCTCTTTAAGTGAGAACTTTAGGGCTTTACTGTATAATGCATCTAGGATTCAGGGATGCTTGACTAAAGATTATCCACCTAACTCTTGACCGTTTTCTTGCCATATACAAAACATAAACTTACTCTATGAGTACAGTTGACAGTAAATACAACATTTCTGCAAAAAAATTAACGTTGACTTAAGCTAAATGAACTGAACGACTCAAAGAATTAACAGAAACCAATACAATTCACGAAAACTGGAAGTACCTAACAAAAATTTATTACAGAGTGGTCCGTAAATGAACATTACATTTTAATTAACACCACAAATGACTGGAGCAAAAAAAAATTTAGAAAATGTAAAAAAAATTACTTTTCCTACAGCACAGTGGTCATGAACCTAACATTAAGTAATTATAATAATGTCGCAAAGTAAATCTAACAGTTTACATGGGTAAAATGACAGAATCAATATTTTGAAAACGGCAACACATGTTACGTAAAGTTAAAAATATACATGGAAACTAATAGTAAACATATATTTATAAACCTACAACAACGTTTTTTATGTACGTCAAATCCACTGTTGGGCCTAACTGGGTTCAAGTTTCGTCGTCTGAGGAATGATACCTGTCTACATTAAGTAGGCTCAGTGTACATTTCTGCTTAAATATTACAACTGAAACTGCCAGGACGTAAATGCACAGAAGCCTTGTGGCACGCTGCTGTTAAAAAAAGGTCATTTTCACCACCACTGGACGCAGAAGTTAGAAATTGGCTTCGAACAACACTGTAGATCTTCTAATAGAGTTATCCCTGCAAACCAGCCATCATGCTTGTATACATCTAAGTGTTTGCACTCAAGTCAACAAAAGCTCATTACTATATTCCAACATATATTTAGCTGTACCCTATCAGATGAAGTATTTTTTTTTTTTAAATTGTGTCCAATGGCACAGCACTTAAAATCAATCTATTTTATGAGTTAGTACTCATCATTACAAAAACCTATGAGTTGTGTGTTGCGTTAATGGAAGTACTACAATTTGTCAATTTACCAACAAGTACAGTTAGTAATCCTTGCATGCTGTGTATCAGCGCACTGAAATGTTGCTGTGGCCGGTGGCTTTCAGCAATGATAGTGCAATTGAACAAAAAAGGCTCTCCTGTAGAACTACCTAAGCGTGTCTGTGTTTAATTAATACATAAAGCATGATGCACTAGACAATGGACTCATTTACAGAATATTGTGGTTTAATTGAATAAATATATCAAGTTATCAACTTTTGCTAAATTTTGAACAGTTACTGCGTTTGGCTTGGGTAAATTCAATAGGTCTATAACTGCTTCAGCACAGTTAAATTTCTTTACATAGGTAACTACAGTACATAATAAAATAATAAATACAGTACATGCAATTGAAGGCCATGTTAACGATGGCAGCTAGGTCCGCATTCATGTTATGTGTGATCTGTTTCTTGTTTGGCTGCTAGCACCTGCACACACATGCCCTGTTTATTTATTACGAAATGAAAACGTGGTTAATTTAAACTGTGCATTAGTAGTGTGCAGATGTGGTGTTTAGTTACAATCAAAACAGCTGATGCCCAAGTGGATAATTTGATAGCGTCACTGCGAGTGGAAATTTTTGTAGTGTAAGCCACTTGCTACAAACAAACAGGAACAATCTTTTTTCTAATAAGTAAATTCTATATTTTAATAAGTTTTTTATTGTCCTTGGGTACCTATGCTTACTTTCATTTAAGTATCACTCTCTAGTGTATGAGCGTTAAGTTTTAATAAATTGAAAATACGCTTTGTTTTGAAGTGCTTCTATCGTTTTCGGAAATAAAATGTTCTTCACGCTCATAACTAGTAAATCTTAGTTATAGTACAAATATACTGTTTTAATTTTGTGTATTTTACATCCGGGTTGTACATTCACAAACTGAGTGGCAAATAAACAAATGTTTTCTGATGAGTCGTAAACATGTGCAATTCGGCATTAGATTATTTTCCATAATTTCCGTACATTTAACGCAGTTTGCAAGTAATTAAGCCACAAAACTATTTCATGTTGTTCCTGTTGCAGTGTCTGTTTCGCTTGAAATGTTTGTTTACAAAATATGTGACGTCATTTAATATTACTCTGGCATGCTCATCCGTTTGCCTTGTAGCTTGAGTTTTTTCTTGGTCCATCCCATTATTTCGAATTACGTTAATGTAATAATAGCAATGATTTGGGACATTAGGCAAAAAAATACTTTTCAGTGTGATTTCCGCCGCTTGTGTTTCACTCGAGTTATTTGTTTACAAAATGCATATTACACCATTTACAATTTTTCTGCCACACTCACAGCTTTTCTTTGATTGATTTATTCTGTCCTCACCATTGCATCAAGTTATGGAACATATTTCTGCATAAAGGATTACAGTAGAACCCCGATTTTATATTCTTCTGAATTACACTTTCCCTTTGTATACACCATGTTTTCTGGTTCCCATTATTTTCCCTATGTCAACAATGGATTGTATTCCTGCCATTTACACTACAGTTGATACTTTCTTCTCCTGATGTGACCTTGATACGGCTGTAATTCTTCTGCTCCATAGTTTTCAAACAAAATGCAGACACAAATCTTATAAGACAATACAAGCTACTAATTACTTACTTCAAACGTGCTTAGAAAAAATCGCAAAAAACTTTCTGTACATAGCTCACTACATTTAATTGCGCTTCAGCTAACGATTTTCGGTAACATTCTACCTAACAATTCTTTTAAAGACGTTTAGCCTACAATATTGTTGACTAGGATATAACATTAAGTATAGGTACAACCATTTTGTCACATTATAAAGTCTCGTAATAATGGTAGTAAGTAGTTTACATTCTCTTCCGTTAACGAAACAAGTTTTCAGTTTTCAATTCTTTCGAGACATTTCTTAAGTAACGAATCTGAAGAAATTGGTACCCTGTGTCTAAACGATTTGCAAACTGGCACACAACAAACTTTTTTCCGAGTCATCAACTTTTCTCGATATTCGGCTACTTAGTTTCAATGTGGATGAAATAAACACGCATCACTCTTCATAGGTTATTCAGGAAGAAAACCACAATTCAAAGGTAATGAAATTAACTGAAATACTCTCAGAGTGCTATCAAAATTCAACAAAACTAACATTCCTTATAAAATAGAAGCCATGGCCTCTGGTTCATACGTATCAGACGTCCTGATTAATTATTGGTTGAAAATTACGGTTGTGCTGCCCCCTAGCGTAAGGGCCCCTTACTATACTCAGCTTCAAATCGTTTATAATAACTTTATCCCCCCGTGGCTAATGGTTTCAGAGATTTAAAAAAATTTCTGCGTGCCATGCTAAAACGTTTTCCTGCGTAGTTTATAAAACTCAACAATGAACTCCATTGCCAAATTATGTGAGATTAACAGTATTATGGGAGTTGTTACGCTTTACGATTCCCAGGCTTTGTATTTGGAACTAAATTTAACCAAGAAACAGCGATTACTTTCTGTCTACTGCATTGATGTCAGCTGTGTATTGCTGCTACAAATTCTACGTCGCCGTGCATAACTATGCAACTGAACGTCATCCGCTTTATTTAATAACGTGTGTCATTGTTTAGTGAGCTCGATATGGGCGGTTTTAAGATTCGAATTCAAATATAACGTCCAGATATGTACGTGATTCTTAGCGACAATAGTGCGTGTCGTGTAAATTAAGGGTAAATGCACAGAAACCCGCAGGTACTTTTATAACGAAGAATATTCTTTATAATAGCAATCATTCAACACCTGTGTATTTAATGAGCAGGTATTGAAGGTAGCATTTTCGGAGCAGTGGAATATAGATGTAAACATTGAGCAAGCGTGTTTAAAAGCATTTGGCAGTGCATATGTTAACATGCGGCGAAAATGTACAAACCAAAAAAATAGAAATTATGCAGCTTATTGTATCCCGAATCAATTATGTCATTACTATGACTATGCTTGTATATGTTTCGCTAAAGTAGCATATATTATGTCTTACATATATCGAAACCAGCTAATTGCCTGGAAAGCAAGAAGCATACGGGATTAATATGTAATGTGTCGAAATGAAACAACTCGGTATGCGTATTATACTCTATCCATTCTAAGGTTGCAGCTAATTCATCCAAGCGAATGTCAATAACTTTTTTGCACAGCGTAAATTTCATTTGAAATATTGAAAAATGCAAGGTAACTATGCTACGTCACAATCACAATGCAAGGAATCAAGATATAATTAAATTGCTTTGATTTATTTCGTTAGAATTGTTTATTTCTGCTGCAACCCTAGAGTGGACAGAGTATAGTCTGGCACAGCAAGTAATTGCCAAATATTGAGAATCCTGCCATATGATGTGACACAGCAGGAATGCTGAAACGAGCAGTATTTCCTTGAGCGCTGGTGCATGTAACCTGAGGAGTAATGTGAGAGCGACCTGCCAGCCTCGACCGTTGCCAACAACATCGCAGGTGGACGTCTGATAACCTGGTCTGCACATAGCAGAGAGCTGCAGCTGGCTATATCTGGCACGCAATGGCCGGCCGCGCCGAGGTATTTATAAGTCCCGCTTATTGCCACACAACACGAACAACTGATAACGACAAGGGGCCACTGCGTTTATCACACGCCATACCACCCATTACCGGCAGACGCTCTCCTGCCAACCACACACTGATTTGTTAACTTCGAAAATAATCTCTCATCTTGTTTCGATTTCAGTTTTTTTTACTTTCATTTGTCCATGTTACATTATGGAGAGTTACGCTACAAATAAGAATTATTTATATCAGCGTGGAGCTTTCCTTGACTCTGCATTTGTCTCTTTCAAAGAAGAGCGAATACTCGGCTGGAATCATGTTGACTACGAGTGGTGTTCTGTACGAATGTAGGTTTAGAATAGAAGTGACGTAAACCACGACTAGGCGAGGTGATGTGGTGGTTAGCCAGTCTTCCGCAGTACGGCGAACAAGGGACAGAACACACACACACACACACACACACACACATATATATATATATATATATATATATATATATATATATATATATATATAATATAGAATTTTTTAAATTTTTATTTTCAGATTCAGAATTTTTTTTTAAAAATACAAATAATGTTTATTCTTTATTTTTATTAGCATGCCATTGTAGCCTGCAATGTCTTTATCTACTGTTTTTTTTTTTTAGTTTGGTATAACAGTTGGTTTTAGCGCAGTCGTTAAAACGGAAACAAACAAAATAGGTACGACTTTAATACGCCATTATGCGAAAACTATGAGAGATAAAAACATTTCAGAAGAGCCAAATTTAGTCACATATTGTGTCTAAAATAAGAAAAAATATCTGGTAAAAATAAAAATAAATAAATGGTGATAAAAATTTCTGTAGATCGCACCCTTAAGGGGCCTCCCTACCTGCGCTTGAAAAGCACTGCAGTAGGTTGCAATTATTATTTTTTTGACGAAACTACTCAAAGTGCGTTATATTTGTTTATCTAGTAAAAGAACACACACTTCAAACTATGTCGCTATAGTTTCTAAATTTTGGCACGTTTATTTAAAACATTTTCGGGGCCCTCAAAATTGCCTAAATGGGGTTTTTCATATTGCCGTATCTCTAATAATAACAACCGGATTCGAAAAACATAACTATAGAAACAAGCGTTTGAACTACGCTGGCCACAAATTAAATAATATTGTCACCGCTTTAAGTCCCATAGGAAAAAGGATAATAGTAAATCACTGCATGTCAGCCAACACTGAGAGAAAGAATTGTTTCATTGTACTAAATATATTTGTTTGGGCGATGTTTGCTTCAGCTAAACAATATTTTGTTGGTAAGACCAAGCTTGGAGTCCTCCAAACAAATTTATTTATTTCCCTCGACCAAATTATTCATTTAAACGCACTTTGTTTGTGCCAAACGTATATTTGGTTACTACAGGACGTCGAATAAATGTTTTGTGTAAACAAACAACTTGTTACAGCTTGTCAACAAAGTAATAAGCGAGGTGCTTTGAACCAAAAAATTTTTTTCGATGAACTAAATGATTTTCTTGGCGAAACTAAATCCATTTGGTTGACTTGCGGAAGATGGCAGGCTGGCGTACGTGAGCGAAAAGATGGCGAACAGTGTATACCTCAACTTTCGAAATATAAGCTTGTTCGACAAGTAGAACGTCTAAACTGTTAATCAGCATTATTAAAGTATCATAATTTTAGCTATAACAATTTCAAAGTGGTTTATTCGATCGATCATAACGGAAAATGCTATAAACTTGAAAAACACCGCAGCTGCACGTCTCGTTCTTTGTGCTGCGGTGCACGGCAATAAGATGGTAATATTATTTGACGTCGTTTACATTTTCTCAGACGGAAGACAAAAATGTTTGAAAATAAAGCAGTACATTCCTAATTTAATATTAGGCCTAACTATTCCTATACAAATAACAATCCCATTATCACAAAACCACTCGTAGCTCAGTTGGGGTCCGACCGCTTGGCTCAGTGGAATGTCCGGCCACTTGGCTCAGTGGACTCACTTCCTCGGGTTCAGGACTGGGTGTTTGTGTACGTCTTGTCTGTCTGAAACACGCCTACTTGTGTACGTCTTGTCTGTCTGCCACACGCCAACGTCCAATTACGTCACTTACACAAAGCAAAAAAAAAAAAAAAATAGTCACTGAGGATTACATGACATGTTAAAAAAAAAAAAAAGCGGTTAAGGTAATAGACTTCAAAAAATTTCAAAATTAAAAAAAAAGTGGTTAGCTCTCCTGGCTGCTGAGGCAAGGGTCCCGGGTTCGATTCCCGGCCGGGGAGGTGACATTTACAACCACTTCGATTCCCGACCGGGGAGGTGACATTTACAACCACCTCCTTGGGTTCAGGACTGGGTGTTTGTGTTCGTCTTGTCTGTGTGCCAGAAGACAACTTACCATTACAACGACAACTACACAATATAAAAGTTACTGGGGAAGTGCATTAATTAACTAACTTAAAAGGGGGGGGGGGGAATGTTTGGTGCAGTGGCGAGGCGTTAGCCTTGCCATTATACCAAACATTTTTTAACAAAATATGGAGAAAAAAAAAGTTGGTAGGTCATGGCTAGAAAGAAGCAAGCGATGGGATAGTGGATCAAATCCCGGTCCAACCATACTTTTTTTTAGGTCTTAAAATTTCACAGATTTGTTAAGATTATAAAATATATTTTTTTAGTTATAAAAATATTGCGTGTGCATTTAATATGTCCAACAAAATATTTTTATGGCCAGCTAAATATTTCGTACTGCTAACAAAATTCAGTTAATTGCCTCAAACAAATCGAGAGAACAAAATAATTTGGAACGAGCAAACAAATATCTAATTGCCCCTATACAAACAAATTATTTGGTTGATTCAAACAAATTTTGCTTGCACCAACAAAATTCTTTTCTCAGTGTGAGTGGCTTGCGCGAAGAGGAGATAACGTGTCGGTCAACGGCGGTCCTACCACTCCTGCCTCACGCACTCAAACACAGCCTATCTAGAGAGGCCCCTTAAGGCTGCTCCTCCAAGAAGGGGGTCATAGGGCTTTCAATGCTAAAAATCAGATTCTCATATCTCTGGGTGTATTAAATGTAGAACATTCATTCAAACTTCCTTTTCTTCTATGGAATAACAGAAATGGTGGTAAATGTTCAGAAAATTAAAAACTCATTTATAAAGTACTTTTTTGGTAGGTTTAAAATCTTGGAA